>JAJONR010008544.1:0-28459 GCA_029582245.1 Solanum etuberosum | reverse complement strand
CCGGTTGACTACGTTCAAATATTTGTTCATTTTGATTAAATCGTTATTTCTGCTAAATTGCATTGTTCACATGTAGTTAGTTACGTTCATTATATTTTTTAATATTCATTTTATTCGTTACATTTGTTAATATTCATTCTTGATATTTGCACGGTCTAGAAATTCATTCAAATACGGATAACTTTTCATACGCAGATATTTTATTAAGCTAGTGGTTTTAGCCCATGGTTTTAAGATAGTGGTATTGTACTATTGGTGATTTTCAATTTCCTATTTAAAGAATAGCTTGGTCATTAAGTTAGAGGGTGGTGGATAATTACAATTTTCAAAATTTGACAAAACCCTAAAGAAGCTTTCCTCCCTCATTTCCAATTTTTCCAGCCGCCGCCACCACACCACCTGAAATCGCCAACACTTCAATGCTCCCTTCCATTTCCTCCACCGAACCACCAGTCCACCCTCCTCCTTCGGTGAGTTCGAAAACAACAACAAAATGGCGGCGGATGTTTGTTGCTCCGGCCAGCGAGCCACCGCAAAGACCAGCCAGCGCCGCCTCCGCTCCTCTTCTCCAGTGAGGTTGAGGAAAATAACAACAAGAACGTTGAAGCTTCGACCAGCCGAATCCGGGAGGTCGACAACAACGCAGCGAGCTCCGACTAGCCACTCCGTCCAGCGGCTGTGATGGCAACAACGAGCACCATTTTGGATGTAGTTTGGTCAGCAGAAAGCTTCAAGATTTTGGCTTATTAAAGACGGATCTGTCCGGTCTCTTCTGTTCGAATTCAAAGTGGTTTTACTTTCCGGACCTCGTCGAAATCGGCTCACGATGGTGGAAGTTCTTCGTGGTTAAGCTCTCCATCCCAGTTCCTCCCCCGAAAAAGGTAAATTCCTTGCCCTTTGTTAAATTCATCTCCACCTCATGTTCCTATCGTTTGAAGTTTTCAATTTCGATTATGTGGCTACTGTTTTCTATCTAATTTCCTTAATGGAAATACAGAGTTGTCGTTTTAACATTTAAATATAGCTAAATGATACTCCTCTTGTTGATAAATATGTTGTTGTGTTATTTGAGCTATATTTTGATCATATTTTCCCCTGCTTTGTCTTAGTTTACTGTTGATATTATGTCAATCTTAGAATATTTCCGGTTGAGTAGCATGTTTTTTATTTTTTAAATGGTTTAATGTAGAAGCGGGATAGCTTTCGATCTAAAAAGTGTTTCAAATCGACTCGGTTTTGGTCTAAAGTTCCGAACCTGCATCTGGTTGAAGCTTCTCTATCTTGTGAAATTAATATATTAGTTAACTATGATATGAAGGGCTCTTTTTCTTGATAAAGATGTAGTTGTTTGAGTTAGACTTTTAACAAAGGCTTCAGTCCACTAAATCCTATTTAGATCAGTGAGTTTTGTCTAATCTTTAGGGTGTATGTTCCTTGGGCAATTTCTATGTTACTTATGGTGTATTGATATTACTGATTTTCTTGTTTTGGATCTAATTTCGTTGTTTCAATTATTAAATATAATTTCCTTAACTTGTTTCTTTTCTGGTTTTCTTTAACTTAATTAATTATGTAGCCTAATTATGTCGTGTTCATGTGTATTTATTTATTTTGGGTGCCATTGACTATTGAAAAATGTGATTAGTTCTCCGTGTTAAATTTTGCTTAGTTTAGTATTTGTTGCATTTGTCTTGTCTATGCCCCTGTCACACTTAAGTGTTAGTCTTTTCTCTTGTTTGCCACTGTGAATGCCTTTTCTTAATTATAGTAATATGATGTTATTTTCAATTGCTGTCTTATACTGTTCTTAATGTTGATTTATTATCAAGCCTCTTACCAATTATTCACCCTCTCTTTTAATATATTTTATATGAAAGTGTAATACTCAGTTGTTAAATCATGGGACCTATATGTGAGTCATTAAAATTAGTATTGTGTATTTAAAACTACTATGAGTTTGATAGCATTACTTTGTCCGATAGGAGTTAAATCGATTTATTTGTTCATTATTAATTATTAATCCTTATCTTATCATTTTTGTTGCATGTGAAATCTGCCCGAGTTCACCATGAACTCCCATATTTTTCCTTGCACTTCGAGAGGGCCGTAAATCCCTAAATTCTCCCTTTTGAGTCAATCGGATCAGTGAGACCGATGAACAGGACAGTGAGGACAGCGTATAAGGCTGGAAAATTGAAATGCAGGTCCTAAAGTCCAAGGGGATGGACTATATACAACCTGTATACACTATATATGCACTGATATACAATTTCCACCACGAAACGAGCTCGCACAAACCAAGCAAGTGACCACCAGCTGGCCGCCTCCACCGGCGAGCCACGCTACAGCTCCATAGTGTTGAACAATGGCAGAAACAAGCTCAACAGCGAGTTCAAATCCGGTAATGTCATTTTTTTTATATTTCTAGTTCAAGTTTGCCATTTGATTGAAAGCTATTACATTCTTTATTGTTGTTTATTTAAATTTGTTAGATTGGTATTGCTTTATTTTGACTTAGTGTTGGATTTGCTGCTACTGTTTAGTGTTACTTTTACTATTTTGTTTTGGGTTAAGTTTTAATGATTATTTTAGTTTCCAAATAACTGAGATTCCTTTTTGTTTGAATTAATACATTGTTAACGTTAGTTGCTATTATATTCATGATAGATTATTCTTGTTGGGTTGATTTCATCTCTGTTGCATTTCTTTAGTTTATAAAAAAATTATTTAGTTGTTTTTATTTTATTAATATAAATAGATGTTATGGCTGCCACTTATATTTTATATTTCCTGTTTATTATTTTTTCTATTTTAGTTATTTATTTTTCTTACTTCTTATTTAGTATAGTATTTGTGAAGTGGGTCTGTCTTAATGCTTCGTCTTTTCTTGTGTTTATTACTATAGTGTTGTTTTTGCTTTGCTTAGATTGATCTGGCATTTACATTGATATTTTTTTAACAATAGTTTCATATCATATTATTTTATTGATCTCGTATGGTTTCGTGTTGAAATGAGTTAAAATTGGCCAATGAAAAAATCTTTCCGTCGGTTTTCGAGGCCTCCCCATTGTAAAAGACGGAAATTTAGTTTAAGTTTATATATTTTGTATGTTAAAATTGGCCGATGAAGAAATTACCGTCGATTTTCAAGGCCTCCCATGTATATAAGACGAATTTTTATTTTTTAGTTATTATTTAATTCATTTATTTTTATTGCATATGTATTTATTACTAACACTTTTACTAAGTGTCTTTACAGGTAGCTAGAGTTGCTTCCCATTGAAGCTATTCGAATGAAGTTCGAATTATAGTCTTTATTCATTATTTTGTATATATTGACGTTAGGCAAACTTAAGCCGTTTATTATATTATTGTTTTATTTTATTACTTGTGTATATTGCATTGTTTGTTTTACTTGTATATTGTTTTATCTCCTCCTCAATTTGAAAAAATAAATAAAATAAATTCATTCGGGACCCACAGTTGTGGATTTCGAAGGATGCCTAACACCTTTCCTTCGGAATAACTTGAACCCTTACCTAGAATCTAATGGTTTCGTAGACATTTTTTAATTGGTTTCTTAGTTTTTTTCCTAAAATTAGGTGGCGACTCCTTTAAAACGTCTTTCTTCTTGAAATTCTTTTAAAATCGACTTAATTGTTTATTTTTTTCGAATCACCGCGACGTTTCGCCTTATTTGAATAGAGTAGGGATGCAAACAGTTTCCTCCTTTGTTCTACTCCCACGTGCTAAGTTTCCCTTTGAAAACTCTTGTATTAGCTAACCATTTGTCTTAGTATGCAATCATTGCAATATCAATCCAAACATAATAAAAAAATAAAAAAATATAACACTCTTAAAACATAAGGCACATGCAGGTAAATCATAATAATTGAGCATATAAATACACCCAAGATCAAAAGTTTCCACTGAAAAACATATTACTGACTTCTTTAGAATCCAATTGATATCTAAGGAAGTCAGATTGTTGACATTGACCATAAAGAGGCCCTATCTAAGAGCTCGAAGCTCTACTAGTTGAGGAGTGGTATTGGCATCTTTGCTGAGGAAGCTAATGATCCCGTCACATCTTTGGTTTTTGATGACTCGCACAAGCCCCCTATTGACACCTAATTTTAATCCTCCACAATGTAGATTAATCATCGAGTTTATTTAATTGTGAATGATTTGAAATAATTGGTTTTATAAAATTCACAATGTTTTTCAAGTTATTTTAAAATAATTTTATCACTTTTTATGATTTTTAAACAATATATATGTTTTTATATAATTATATATATATATATATATATATACATAATACCTTTTATGAATGTTCAAAAATTGTCTCACAAGATTTTTTTTTCTTATCAAACATTTTGTTAATTATTTTATGTTAATCAATAGTTATATTTTGGAGTTAATTAGTTTATACTTAAGATAATTATTTTATCTTGTCAAGTTAAGAAGATCGTTAATTAATCAACATTAATTAATGTTATTTAAATTCTAGCCAAATTTACTAATTTAATTCAATTTGGCTAAGTTCTTAAGATTCATTCGGCCGTTCCGTAAATTACAATTCCAACCATTTCTCACCTCATCCAGTGTAAATTTAATAAATAACATATTTAAAAATGATATTACGAGTTGTAACATGACTTTCTCATTTTCAATATATAACATTAGATTTTTAACAAATAATAAATTAATAAAATAAATGAAAAATGGAAAATAGATTAAAATAATTTTTAATCAACTAATTAATAATATCTTTTTCTTAATTATAGTATTCTATAATTGATAGGATAATAATACCTTAATTTTCTCTCAATTAACTGGTCATTATTTTAGTTGTTATAAATCTCCTAATTAATAGTACAGTCTCCTATTTTGGTTCTTCTTTCCTCCTTCTTTCTAGTTGTCATTTTTTTTTAAAAACAATATCACGTAATAGTGTTTTTGCTGATATCATTTTAGGTGTTTTTTTTATTTTAATTTTTTTTTTAAAAATAATTCATATAAGCATTTTTACTTTTAGAATATGATATTTTTGTAATTTTTTTAGATGAATATTTTTTTTGTATCAATTTGCATGAAGTGGATAATTAGTTTCTGCTTGAAAATACTATATCATTTACAATTAGCATCTTATATATACAAGTTTCATAAATAAAAAATCGTTATCAAATTTCATACAGTAAAATATTTATACATACTATACTAAACTTACTAATTGATACCAATTTTAATATACATTTTAAAAATATACACAATTTGTTGCTCTTTACTAATGGATCTTTGGATACCAATTTTATACACTTTTTAAACACCAATAAAAATATAATAATTTCAAATTTGTTGAGGTATCAAATTTCATACCTATTTCATACAATGAAATATTTATATATATTATAGTAAACTTAATAATTGATACCAATTTTAATGCACTTTTAAAAATAATACACCATGTGGTGCTCTTTACTATGGATAGTTGGGTATCACTTTTTATACACTTTTTAAACACCAATAAAAGATATAATAATTCCAAATTTGTTGGGGTATCTAATTTCATACCTATTTCATATTGTGAGATATCTATACGTATTAAATTAAACTTACTAATTGATACCAATTTATATGCATTCTAAACATCAATAAAGAGTATAATATTCCATAAATTTTGTTGAGGTATTAAATTTCATACCTATTTCATATAGTAAAATGTTTATACATACTAAACTAAATTTTACTAATTGATACCATTTTTTATACACTTTCTGTACATCAATAAATAAAATAAAAAAAATCCAAAAATTTATTTGGGTATCAAATTTCATACCTATTTCATACCAAAAGAATATCAATTTTAAAGCAATTGCAACTAGTAATTGTATTTTGTCATATAAATAGTATACCAAATGAATACACACTTTTTGTCAATATAATACCTTCATACCAAAAGTAAAAACACTGGTTCATACCAGATTCATATAAAAAAAATATCAATTTCAAAACAATTGTAACTAGTAATTGTGTTTTGTTATACAAATAGTATACCAAATGAATGCACACTTTTTGTCAATATAATACCTTCATACCAAAAGTAAAAACACTGGTTCATACCAGATTCATACAAAAAAATATCAATTTCAAAACAACTGTAACTAGTAATTGTGTTTTGTTATACAAATAGTATACGAAATGTATACAGTTTTTTTTGTCAATATCTATATCAATTTCATATCAACAATAAACACTGGTTCATACCAAAAAGAGTTCTTTGTAATTTATTTATTTTTGGCTTACAAAATATGAATCGAAGTCTGAATACTCAGACAACAGAGGTTCCACCATTTTCCCTTTCCTTTATACGGCCCTTACGATTTGAAGAAGTGGATATTTTCTTTGATTCTTGTTTCTTCTTCTTCGCTGGGTTTTGTATTTTCTTCGGAGGGGTTACACTCTTCTTCGCCAGAGTTGCATTCATCTTGGGCGACGGAGTTTGAGTTAAATTATTAAAACTTGGAGGCTCTATTTCAAGATTAGATAAATCCTCTACAAATCTTGGACTCTTTCTAGGTGTATGATGAACTTTTGATTCTTCGGCATGTTTGTTTAAGAATCAAAATTTTTGATTCACTGCCTACAAAATCTGCGGCAGTTTCTGTTTGAATGGAGAAGAAGTATAATGGAGAAGTTGGAAGAGAAAGAGTAATCATGGATGGAACGAGAAACGTGAGTATGTGAGACTCTTTCTTGAAAGATGTAATTGATAATTATCAACTTATTCTCTTTCATGATTTTCTCTTTCTCTCACCTATTAATATTATATAAATTAATTAACAAAATATAATTAGTTAATTTATAAATTAAAACTGATCTGTTAATACTTATAATTAAAACTTTTGTAGTAATAAAACATAAATACCTATAAAAGCTGTAATAATAATCCTTAAACATATATATATGTGAGGTGATTTTTCCCATCCAAAATCATTTTTCAGACCCCAACATAAGCCCTTTTTTCCATCTTTCAACCAACTCCTAACCCAGCCCAACCCATTCTCTCAAAACAAAAACCCAACCCACCCATCGATACAATACAACGCGACCAACGTTCACAAATGGCGTTTAGATACTACAGCCGTATACACCTTCGACAAGTACACCCATGCGAATCCAACCCTCAGGCACGGCCTCATCTCTTCTTCAGCTTTCCTCGAGAATTATCACAAGTTTAGCTGTCCATAACTTGCTTGTCCTCGCCTCCAAATCCTTTTGAATCCATTGAAGGTTGTTCAAAGTTAATTGAGAATCCGCTTTTCTGTTACAAGAGAGAAAAAGGTTGAATTCGAATTTAAAAACACTAATGTTTCCCCCCAAATTCATTGACCTAAACCTCTCTATACAAATCCTTCTTTTGCGTAGAGAGGCTGGAGAGAGATTGCATTAGATTTCCTTGAGTTCTTTCTCGGAAGCACATCGGAATCTCGTTAGTGGTGCTGGAGGAATAGCTCGCTTGCAGCTCTTTGTCTCAGTTCTCTGCCCTCTGTCTCAGTTCTCTGCCCTCCAAAAGGTAATAAAAATATTTTATTTATAAACTCAAAAGTTATTTTGTGTTTTCTATATTTCTGTTTATTTTCTATATATTGAAAATAACTAGTAATATCTTTATTTATAAAAATAATAATTTAATTAAACTAGTACTAGAAACCACTCTAACTAACAAATTTTAATTAAATAAATACCTTAAATAACAAATCCTAATCAGAATTATTATTTCCAACAAGTTCACGTCTCTTTTGTTTTGTTCTTAATGTGCTGAATGTTTGCTTCTTGACCGTGTGAGGCGTTTAAATGTTAGGATTTTGGGAGTATTTCGACTTATTGTTGATTGTAAATCAGTAATGTAGTTGGTCTGTTTATTCCAAATGATTTTTCCAGTTTTGTTTGCTCAAATTTCGGTGATTCTATTTAAGTCGAGTTGATTTCCTCCTGTTCATTGTATAATCTCATCTTGTTGGCTATGAGTCGTAGTTCAATTTTGAAGTTCGGAATCTAGATTGCTTACTTTCTTAATCTGATATATGGAAGTTGTCGATTATTCTAGTTAGTGTAAAATAGCGTGAATCGGGTAGTTTACTGCCTCATCTTTCTTTCCATAGTGTCTGCTCTTTTACATTCAAAACTAAGTGCCGGAATCAATCTGTTAGTTGTTGTCTTTCTAGTATCTTGTTTCTAACAGTGTTAGTTCATAGTTGTATGTTCTTTGTTACCCTTCATTCTGAGTTAGCTTATTTCGAGTTCGTCTTAACTAAAGCTGAGTTAAAATGAGTCGATGAACTTGTTATTTCAAGCTACTGGAGTATTCATTTTGGGTTGGTTTTCCCTGTTAAGTTTCTTCTGCTCTAACAAGACTTTTGTTTGTATGTCTTTATCAAACCTTAAATCATGCTAAGATTGAAATTTTGTTGTATATCCCAAGTTAGTTTTGACTTAATGGTATTTGGCTGTGTCTTTCTTCCATTCTTCATGTTGCTTGGGGTTTATGATCTTACTGCTTAACACGACCTGTTTTGATCAAGTCTCTGCCATCATTTTCCCTAATAATTTTGTTTTTAAAATGGTTTACTGTTTGTAGTGAGTCAGTTTGAAAATATGAACTTTTTTTTTCTTTTTCTTTTTTTTCAGATCTTAGTTTTGTTAAGGTTTTGTCCATAAGTTTACATGAAGCATGAATTTGTTGGTGTTAATCTTTCATGTGTATAGCGTGATGATTTTTCTTTAGTATAAGGTCAATTGCCAGTGGTTTGGTTATATGTTGTATGATCTTTGTACTAGTCTATTGTAACAAGAGAATGAGCGTATGCTTGGGTAATTTTCAGCAATGTGCAAATGAAATTTTATAGATCATGGGTTAGATTGTTGTTATTAGTTTTATTATCTCCTTTATTGGAATATGGATCTTGTTTGTTGTTTTTTCATATAGATGTTTAAGTGCCAACCTTTGATATTCAGGATAGCATATGCGTTGCTTTGTTTGTTACTGTGCTAAGAATTCTCCTTTAATGTATGTTACTTTCAAATTTAGTGGGCGCTTAGCCATGCAATTTTAAGTGTTATTTAAGAGTTTGTGTGATCAAATGGATTGAGATAAATTATCTTTTTTTCCTTGCTATTAGAGCATAGCATTGTTCTTAATGTTTGTCAAAAGAGTTTTATTTTTTACTTACTAATTCGATTTCCTTTGTTTTGTTTGTTGTGAAATGTCATTTTGGGTCTGCTGTACTTAGGGGTGTTCACGGGTTGGTTTTGATTGGTTATTGGTCAAAACCAAAATCAAACCAACTTAATCGATTTTAAAATTATCAAAATCAAACCAAATCAAATATAATATATATTTATCGGTTTGGTTGTTATCGGGTTTGGTTCGGTTATTCGGTTATTAACCATAGACAAAAATAAAAGAAACAATTCATTCAAAACGAAAATAGTTAGAATGACTGACATTACATAACTTTCAATCATTGAATTTTCTATGAAAAAAGTTTCAAAATTCGTTATTTTGGCCTAGAAGGAAGAGATAATGACATTTTCAATCTCATAAAGAATTGTCATAGACACTCATATAATGAAACTAATAAGATAAATATTTTCACCTTGACATTTTCGCTTTCATAAGTAAATTATAAATAAATTTTGATGAAAATACATATAAGATTTTTAAAATTGTTAATAAAAATAATATATTATGTATATATAGTAATAAAATATATGTATATAATTTGTCGGTTCGGTCATTTCTTTGGATTTATTAGAACAAAATCATAACCAACCCAAATAATATTGGTTTTTAAAAATCTAAAACCAAACCACACCTAACCCAAATAAAATTGGTTTATTTAATCGGTTTGGTTCGATTTTTTCGGTTTGGATCGGTTTTTATCCAAACCATGAACACCCGTAACTGTACTCTTACACCTTTGTTTCATCTCGAGTTGTGCCATGGAGGCCCAAGCTCATTCTCTCTTTGACTCAGCCACCTTCGTGGTCGTGTGAAAGGAAAACCGATGAACAGGTCCAAGGAAGCTAATATACAGGCCTCGTAGGTCCAAAATGGACTATATATACAAAGTATACACTAGATACACGTTCTGGAAGAAAATATGCAGAGTATACACTTAGGGACCGTTTGGTTACTGTATAAGAGTCCATTTTATTCATGTATAAAAAGTTGTATTAGTTTTACTATGTTTGGTAGAAGTTTTTTATTAGGTAGAAAAGTCAACAAAACTTATACCATGTTTGGTTGGTAGGATTCAAAAAGTTGTATAAAAGTTATTCATGTATTAATTTTATACGGTGTTTGGTTGCATTCTTTGTAGTCCTATATAATTAATACCAACATAACTTATGAGGGAATCTATGTATAAGTTATGCGGGGTAAAATGTGAAATAAGTTATGCGGGTATTAGTTATACATGTATTAAAATAGTAAATTACATATTACCTCTATTGATTTTTTTTAAATTTTTTTTTATTGAGAACTTAACCTGACTGACTATACTGCATTCCTAATTTTTTTTTGCTTTTTCTTTTTAACACACGAACAACAGCCTTTAATTTTTGTTTACATTTGGATTCCAAATGTAAATATTTTATTAATATTACAATTTCGGTGGTATAAATTTTGACGGCGCATATGTTAATCATATATTAGCGTTATATATTATTAAATATATTTTATATATTTAATTAATATGTATTATTATTTTGTTTAGGACGTGAATTTATATCCAATTCATATATTTAGTGTATTAAAAATGTATAAATAATATACACAATATGTTGATAGAATATTTACTATAATAATATATTGTAATCTCTACATAATTAAATAATACATACATAACCAATACCCGCATAACTTAACCCTGCATAATTAATACCTAGATAACTAAATCCTTCATAGCTAATACCTGTATAACTCTAATCAGTAACCAAACGGCCCCAGTGTATACACAACAAAAAGTTGGCCAAAAAACCAAAAAAGTTCGCCAAAAAACCCAAAAAGTTCGGAGAAAATCAGGAAATATGGGTCTGAAACCCAAAAGAAGTTGGACCGGTAATATTGGCCCAAAATCATTCCAGGCAAATAGAATCTGATTTTGTGCCCAAAACAGTCCATCTTGGATTTTTTTATCAGATATTGAATGCTTAATTTATTGGAAAAATTGTGCATTATAGCAAACTATTAATTCAAAATAAATGTTATAGCTACAGTTCATTTAATTCTAATTCACAACAAACGTTTCACTTTTCTTGCCATTCACCTCTCTCACCTCTCCCCCCTCTCTCTGGGATCTCTCTCGACACTCTCCTCTTTTTCAGTCATCTCTCCCTCGCCTCTCATCTCTCCCTGCCCAATCTCTCTCTCTTGATTTTCTTCTGTCACTCTCTCACTTCATACAAACACAAATGTATAATTTGTGTTTGTGTAAAGCGAGCGAGATGTATATACAAATACATATCTCTCCATCCTATACCCTTATAGTTATAAAAATACAAATCTTCCGCTGCCCAGTTCTCTTTTGCCTTTTTTTTTTTCTCTCTCGCTTTATACAAACACAAATTATAAAAACACAATGTATAATTTGTGTTTGTATAAAGCAAGAAAGAGAGATTTGATATACAAATACAGATGTTTTAACTCGATTCAATTGTATACAAATTCAAATTTTATGCAGATGCCCTCTCTCGCTCACCTCTCTCCTCTCTCTCCTAATCTTGCTCACCACTTTATATAAATTTGTATTTATATAAAGCTTTCACATATATTTATGTATACATATACAATTGACAAGCCTAACACAGAGAACATATACATATACAAACGCAATTTTCATAGACACAGACGAATTATCGTCCGATTTATACAAATCAGATGCTCCATAGCAAATTAATTTGGATATGGAGCTCAAATAACTAAATTGTAGCTATAGAGCGCTAATATAATTTTTATCTTTGCTATTCCTAAAATTTTTTGTGTGAATTTCCTAATTTAAACTCTAGTTTGACTTGATTAATTTCCCTAAAAGATGAGCTAATTTCTTTTGTATGGGTCCATTTATTTTATAAGCTTTTTTAAATTCTTATATTTATTTATTCGTGTGTTTGGGTCCAAATTCGTTACTTGTTGAAAATTTGATTCAAGTTATTATCCTTTAAAATGATTCAAGTGATTTCTTTACTTAATCATATTTGTCAAGTCTTAATCACTCTCAATTTATTTCAAAATGTTTTGAGTTTATTACCTTTCAAATAATTCCTTTTAAATACTTTCCCTTTAAGATTACTTTCTCAAAAAAGTTAGTCAAGTAGTTTTCAAGTTGTCGGATAACCGCGTTCTAGTAGACATTTCAAATATCTTTAAAATCTTCTTGAAATGTATATAAGAACCTCATATCCTTTTCTCTAAATTTTTTAGGCTTAATTCTGTGAAAGTATTTAAAGTTAAACTTTTCTTAATTTCTTTTAAAAAATTAAGTGGTGACCCTTTAATAATTGATTTTTCTCTTAAAGTTGAATTGATTTTAAAAATGTGTTATTTCTTAACATAACACCCCCAATTGCCAGTGCTGTCCCTAACAGAACCATGTGTGTTCATCATGTATCTTCTTGGTGTAAGAGGGTTCCAGTTGACATGGATGATATTTTTGGAGTTGTGATGCTTAGGGTTGTTTTTACCTATGTAGATGAATTCAACTGTCTTATCGATGGCATTGTTATAGGGGATGTCCTCATTGAAAAGGTTGTGTTTTCTTTGTATCCAAAATGTTTGTCACAGAAAAAGGCAAAACCTCTCCCTAGCTAAGGAGGTTGTTATAACTTTTCCTATGAATGACTCTCCAAATGAGAGCCCAGTTTTCTTGAGGTAAACTAATGTTGTTAAGCTTGTGGGGGAGGGGGGGGGGGTGGTGGGGGTTCGCCTAAATGGCATTCCAGAAATTAACAGCCTTAAAACACCCAAAGAAGATGTGATCCATGTCTTCCAATTTGTGGTCATACACATAATAAGTAGGTGTTACATCCAGTCCTATACTTTTTAGAGAAGAGGCTGTAGCTAGATTTTTGTGGTGCATGAGCCAGAAGAAGGTTCTGATCTTGTTAGGACAATGCATAGTCCTGATCCATTCAAAATCCTTTATGACTTCCTTGGCCTGTAGGGGCTAAACATGGTTCTGGATTAGGGAGTAGTTTAACACATAGAAAATTGAAAAGTTGAGTAGGAAAGAGAAGTGCTGAAAATTATGTTGGTGCAGGTTTCAATGAGGCCAAGTACGGATCATACAAGGTCCTATGGTCCGTACAAGGCAATCGTGGTTCGAGGTCTTGGAAGTTGGAATTTTTTTAAGTCTCTAATGGACTTACATGAACAACCAGGACGGGTCCGTGGAGTGGACGACGACTCATAGGAAGGGTGTGTAGAATGAATATTAGACTTGGTGATTATGTTAAAGTCAAGTTTTATGGATGAGCATTCGGACCGTACAAAACTATACGGTCTGTAGTCCTTGGTTCGTGGATGGCATCTGTTACTTTGAAGGATTTTGGAGACTTAGTGTTTGAGAGGGTACACTGACCTAGCTGGGTATACGGTCCGTATTTTGTGGCTCGTGGTTCATGGTCAAGGAATTGAAATTCTAGTACTTGGTCTATGGATGACCAGTACGATCGGTAGAAGCTTGTATGGACCGTACATGGGTCCGTAGGTCACCTCGACAACTTTTTAACTCGGGTTATTTGAGTCTTTTCCCACCCTTTTAATTTCTAGACTATGTTGTTTCTAGACTATTCCTAAGCCCTATAACTGAGTTTACACTTGAAAATTCTCCCATTCCCTCTTATTCTCTGAAAACCCCAAAAGCTCTCAAGTCTTCTTCTTCAAGGATTCTCTCAAGGTGATTTTTAGGGTTTCTCAAGCTTCAAGTCTCCTCTTCCAATTTCAAAGCTAGGATTCATCAAGGTATGTGGGAAATTCATCTATAGATCTTTTTCCATCCATTGAGTTCCAAAGAATTCTCTTTTTCTCTTCTATGATTCAAACCGAAATTCTAGGGTTTTGCATGATTTCCTATGGGTTCAATTGTTTATGAATAAATTCAATATATTTGATCTCATTATGCATGATTTGATCTGAATTACACGTTTTCAATGATTTTCACATGAACTTTATGATTATGAACTAAGATTTGAAGATATTCATGCATTATGAATTGAGAAACTTATGAATCAAGGATGCTTTTAGATAAAGTGTCAACATGTTTTATAAAAAGGTTGCTTCCAATTGAAGTATTCTCATTCTAAAAGGATGATCATGATTTAGAGGCTTTAGATAAGAGTGCTTATGAGTATGATATGAAATCATGATTTTGAAAGGAGCTATTTTATGATATGAAGTTTATGATTGAATTGGTATTACTAGCTTCTTACCATTTCAAGTATTATGATTATGATATGATTATACTTATTTCCATTGTGAGTTTACTTAGCACTGAGTAGACTTTGGGATGGAGGCTTATCCGTTAGTAGAGGCGGAGTTCTTTAGTCGCAATCCCCTTGTCCCATAACTACGTGCCCAAGAGGACTTTGTCCCAATTGGACATAACTAGTGGATCCACCTAAGTTTAATAACATGGTCCTTACCTTCGCAACCAGGACAATCTATTTTCGGTGTGGGAGTAGTACATTAGACTCCATGATATAGCTCACACATGGTTTATGTTGGTTGACAATAAACATCCCACAAAAGAACATGATTTTCTCACTAGCTTATGATTTCCTCAAAGATTACAATTTATTCTCATGTCATGATTTTAAAGTATTGTATGGACCTGGTTTTATGTCTTATGAATTCAACTTATCAAATTTGATATGTTTTACTTGGTCATGAATTATCATATTTTCCGACATAGCATGCTCCATGTTTGCATTTATGCATTGTTCCCCATATTCAGTACATTTCTTGTAATGACACATACATTCTCTTGTGTTTATTGTCTCATAATATAGGATCTTACGTTCCTTCATCCAGTTGTGACTAGTAGATTGACCTGGGTGGCTGTTACGTCCCGAGCCTACGCCCTGGACGTGGCCGACAATTGAGAACCATTGCTGGCCCCAAGCGAACCCTTGGCCTGGCTCAATTCTCAGCGGAAGACTTACTCAACATTATATGAACTCAAAAGTAAAGATTTAACTCAAATGTCTCAAATACTTAAATCAGAATATTTAGAAATAAACATTCAACGGGCCAAAAGAGGCAACTCAAGTCTTAAACATTTAACAATGGAAATGAAAAGACTCCTCAACTACTACTATCTATCGATGAAGCCTCTAATAACTATGATGGAAGTCGGGACAAGACCCACGACATCCTAACAAAACTAAAAGATATAAATGGAATCCTCTAGAAGCAAGGAGGCTCACCAAAGCTAACTCGAACTGCAAGTGATATCAACGAAGCGCCTGTTGATGACCCTGGTTACCTGTATCAGCATCATGAAAGATGCAGGCCAAATGGCGTCAGTACATGGAATGTACGAGCATGTAAGGGAAACTCTAAAGCACAGACATAAGCTTGAACTGTTAAAAAGGAAGAACATACTCATCTCATCTCAACTCGACAGGATCATGAGGGTTCTCCAGATGTGGTTAGTGGAATGTTACGAGTCTTTCAGTTTGATGTTTAATCATTACTGGATACAGGTGCTACCTTGTATTTTGTGACTCCCTATGTGGTTATGAAGTTTTATGTCAGTTCTGAAATTCTTTTTGAACCTTTCGCAGTCTCTACTCGTGTTTGTGATTCCATTGTTGCTAGACGAGTCTATAGAAATTGCCCAATCTTAGTTTCCCATAAAGTCACCCCAGTCGTTGTTTTGGAGTTAGACATGATACATTTTGATGTCATTCTTGGGATGGATTGACTTCATTCTTTTTATGCTTCCATTCCTTGTAGAATTCGAGTGGTCACATTTTAGATTATGAATGAACCTATCTTAGAATAGAAAGGTGGAAATTTAGAACATACAAGTTGGTTTATTTCATGCCTTAAGGCCCGGAAAATGATTTCTAGTGTTTGCATCTATCATCTTGTTTGGGTTAGGGATACCGATTTCGAAGCCCCTACTTTTGAGTCAAATCTAATTGTTAATGAGTTTACAAATTTTTTTCCATATGATCTTCCTGGCGTTTCTCACAAAAGGGAAATAGACTTTGAAATTGACCTTTTCCCATATATGCAACCTATATCTTTTCCTCCTTACCGTATGACTCCGATAGAACTTGAGGAGTTAATGGTTAGTTGAAAGATTTTTTGTATAAAGGCTTCATAGACCGAGTATCTCATTATAGGGTGCTCTGATTTTATTTGTTTGAAAGAAGGATGATTCACTTTGTATATGTATTGACTATCGACAATTGAACTAGGTTATAATAAAGAATAACTATCCTATCCATATGATTGATGACTTATTTGATAAACTTCAAGGTGCTAGTTTCTTCTCAAATATTGATCTTCGATTGGGGTATCATCAGTTGAGGGTAAGAGAAAGTGACATTCCAAAGACGGCTTTTCAAACTCAATATTGTCACTATAAGTTCCTAATGATGTCATTTTGTTTAACAAATGTCCCGACGGCTTTCATGGATCTTATGAATAGAGTGTTCAAACAATACCTTGACATGTTCGTGCTCGTGTTTATTGATGATATTTTAAATTACTTACCAAGTGAGGATGAACATGTTGATAACCTAAAGATCATTTTTCAAATCCTCAAGGATCGTCTATTGTTTTCTAAATTTAGAAAATATGAGTTTTGGTTGAGGTTCATTGCTTTTCTTGGCCATATTATTTTTGATGAAGGTATTCAAGTTGATCCTAAGAAGAATGAGGTAGTTTGAAAATGGCCTAGACCTCTTTCCCGTTTAGATATTCGAAGTTTCTTGGATTTGGTTGGTTATTATAGAAGGTTTGTGGAAGGGTTTTCCTCTATTTCTTGTCCTTTCACTACATTGACACTATTAAAAGGTGAAGTTTCAATGGTCAGAAGCTTGTGAGAAAAGTTTCCAAGAGTTGAAGAATCGTCTTACATAAGCCCAGTTTTGACATTTTCGGAAGGATCCAATGGATTTGTGGTTTATTGTGATGCTTCACGGATTGATCTAGGTTGTGTCTTGATGCAAAATAGGAAAGTAATTTCTTATTCTTCGAGGTAACTTAAGACGCATGAAAAAAGCTATCCAACTCATGATTTGGAGTTGGAGGTGGTAGTCTTTGCTTTGAAGATTTGGAAAAATTATCTCGATGGTGTTATGTGGATGTGTTCACCGATCATAAGAGTTTTCAATTTGTGTTTAAGAAAAATGATTTGAATATTTTCCAAAGGAGGTGACTTGAATTGTTAAAAGATCATATCATCCGGGCAAGGCTAATATGATTGCCGATGCTCTTAGCCAATTGTCCATTAGTATGTCGCTCACATTGAAGATGGTAAAAAAGGAGTTGGTTCATGATGTGCATAGACTAGCTTGCTTGGGTGTTCACTTGGTTGATTTTGAGGATGGAGGTATCATTATTCAGAATGACTTAGAATCATATCTTTTATTGGATGTGAAAGCTAAGCAAGATCGTGATCCAACAATGGTTGAGCTGAAGAAAGTGGTTTCCAAAAAAACCATTGAGTCTTTCTCCCAAGAGGGAGATGGTATACTTTGTTACTGATGTGTGGGCAAAAATATATATTTTTAATCATTATTTATCTCACATTTAGTATTTTTATTTATCCTTTTTAGTATGGATTTTATGGATCGTGCTTAATAGTATATTTTATTGGTAGAATTAAATTGAGGTGAAGATTAAGAAGTTTGGAGCTAAAATGAATTGAAGATGAAAGGTTATAGAAGGAAACCAAACATGAAACTTAATGGATTAACTTTTATAAAATAATATATAAGTTGAAATTGCAATTTCAATTGCTGATATGCCATGTGGCAGCCATCAAAGGCACCAGCAGCAAATTGTGAAGGCGATAAATTTTTTCTAGAGAATACGCGTACAATGTGGAACTCAATTCCTTTTGGTTTTGGGTTTCCCAATTTGTTTTGGACCTAATTATTTTATACAAGGTTTTCTAGATCTATAAATAGTCCATACGAATAATTATTGAAAGAGCAACATACTTTGTAGTGGAGAGTCGTCGTAATTTTTAAGGTTCTTTTCTTCTCTTTCTGTTTTCGACATTAGTAGCTAAATACTCTTTTTCTGGGGCTGCGACTACGAATGATTGTTGAACATTGATTTCGTTTGTATGAATTTGGTTATCATATAAATTATTCTTATATTCTTTTTTTTAGTATTTCATGTTTGATCACCATTGAGATAAATTCATTGTCTATTTTTGAACCCGAGAGATGAATAGGTAGAAAGACCATAAAATACAAGGAGTGCGATCTTTCTTGCATACCACTTGTTTAGATTAGTTTTTAGGATTGACACCCAGACAAATACCATGCTTGGTTACGAAAAATAATGAAATATAAATGCTCACCAGTTGAGTCTATCTATCCCTGCTTAACGATATAGTTAGATAGTCAAGTAGGGTAGGCGGTTAGAAGTTGAGAGATCATGATCATAACATCAACCTTGTAAATCACTGAATGCGATACATGAATTCTTAGCATGCTGCAGCCCCAGAATTGCCCAATCATTGTAAGTTAATCTTATTATATAATTCTTGCATTCGTTTGTTTACAAATAAAAATCAAGCCTTTTATTGAAGCATTTATCGTGAATGCTATTAACATCACCAACATGCTTACAGAATCTTTCAAGAGCCTTATTCCAATTCCAAAAACTACTTTTTGTGTAGAATTCACTTGTACTTCCCTGAAAAAAAATTATTTTTGAATAAATAACAACATAGAGAATACATATAATCTTTCTACACGCTATACTCCAACCATTTAGAATATGGACCTGTGAACCATTCTGAACAAAATTGGCGCATTCTACTTCCAATTTCAGTTGAAGGATATGATTCCATGTGAGGTTGACAAGGCTCTTTTTTAATATAATACTTCCTCACTTCATTCCGTATGTGAGGGTTATAATCTTCAATTGGTATTCTTTTTCCTGGATCGGCTTCAAGTTAACCCAAACTCATTTATAAGATGAGAACAATTGACATCTATACTAGAACTTGCTTGAGAATGATTAAATTTCACGAGAAATTTATCCATCTCGAATTAATTCAAATTAAAGTCACTCATCTCATACAATTTCTAACTAATGTTCTTACAATGTTCATTAGAAATTTAGAATATTGAAGTAAAATTAAAATTCTTGTCTAATATGAAATCAATTATCACTCATCAAAACTTCAAACAACTCAAGAAAAAAAAATTCAAAATAAATTAAAAACTTACAATCTAAATTCTAAAGATTGTGGCCTGTTGGTTGATGGAGAAATCAATCAATAATCAATGGTGTAACTCGCGAGGCTGAGCCGCTGGTGCCTGGCCTGATCGCCTGAGGTATGAGGGGGGTCGGGCGACGGATTGAAGGGTAAGCTGAAGCAGACAGTGGCTGATTTTTGTTGTTGAAAAGTTTGAAGGAAAAGTAAGGGTTTCAATCGTGTTGAGAAAAATAACAAAAGTTTTATTTATATTTAACTATTAAATAAAATAAAAGTCAACAAGTAAAACTTTTTTTAAAAGAAAAAACAAAAGGATGTGGCTGACTGTGGTTAAAAACAAACGCTTTTTCATTTAAAACAACAAGTTGTGGCTGTGGGTTAAAAAAGAAACGTTGCAGTTATAAAAAAAGAATTAAACAAAATATTGCCAGTGGGATTTGATCTCGCGACATTTGACATTGACATTTGATTGCTTACCACTGGCACCACAAAGAACTTTTGTTCTCTGGGTGCCACATTAATTATTTATACATATATTTTATGCATATACCTATATATATGTAAAGTTTCCGTCGAAGCTTGTGGGTGGTGTGGAACCCCCACGGACCTTAATAGGTCCGCCCATGCGTCTAACTCGTCAACGATCGGAATAGAATTAACAGAATGAATGGGGTAATTGAGCACCCCGTGGATGGTAACTTATGTGCGACCCCACTCAAAATTCACACACTAATGAAGAGTGGAAGGAACCGCTCTTTCCATGTGAACCCATGGTCTTCCCAGCAACAAGTTATAGTTGGTTAACACATCCATCACTTGAAATAGGATGGGGAATTCAGCCGGCCCTACTTGCAATGTGAGATAGATCTCTCTGATGACACTTCTTTGTGCTCCATCGAAAGCTCTAACTTTCACGTGACTTTCCCTTATCTCTCCCATATTCACACCTAAATCCCTCATAGTGGTAAAAGAAAAAATGTTGCATCCAGAACCACCATCAATTAGAACCCGAGTCACAATCTTATGACAATATTTGACCGCGATTGAAGCGCTTTTTTGTGCCCAGCCCCTTCCGCAGGCAACTCATCATCATGGAAAGAAATCTTTTTAGCTTCCACTATTCGTCCAATCGTTGAAGCTAAGGTTTCACTTGTGGTCTCTTTTGGAATGTTCACTCCGTTTAACAATTCCATCAAAGCATTCCTATGATCTTCAGAACTCATAAGCAGAGACAAAATAGATATGTGGGCAGGCGTCTTCTTCAACTTCTCTTCGACTGAATAGTCTTTAGGTTGCATCTTCTTCCAAAATTCTACGGCTTCAGCATTGGTAACATTCTTCTTTGGATTCTATTCTTTTCCCAGAGCTCATCGATTTAGATCCTCTGGGACATAACACCTTCCCGATCTAGTCATCCCTTAAGCCACGACAGTGTCGATCATCTTTCCCTTGGCACCTACTCGATAGTCCCATGGGACTGCTTTGGTGTCATACTCAGGCTTTCTAGCTATTGGAGTGGTCACTACAACTCTTGGGAGATATGTTTGGACAGACAGAGGTTCCCTTAGTTTAACACTGATAACAGGTTGCGCCAAAGATGTCATAGAATCTGCTTCATCTATGTTTGGATAGTCAGGGCCCTCATATTCTTCATCTAGAGTAACCATGTTGACTTCTTAATTCTTATGGTTTGGAAAGGGTTTTTTGTTTACATTGGGAGGTTTTGGAGTGCATTTGATTACTCCTCTCTTTATCAAAGACTTGTTCGAATTCTTCAAACCATAATAATCTTCTGTGTCGTGTCCTTGGATTCCTGAGTGGTAAGCACATTGCTTGTTTTAATCAAGATTATGAGGGATTGGATCAGGAAGTTTTCCTTCAACTGGTTGTAGCATTCCCGCTGTCCTCAACCTCTCAAACAATTCGGCATAAGGTTCTGCAATTGGTGTGTAAGCGCGAGCATTTCTAGCTTCGAGATTTGGACGTGGTCTCAGTGCATATGTTAATCTATTTTGGTGGATTGGTGCTTGGACAGGGACATATAGTCTTGGTGGATTTTGGTATGCTAGTGCTCGGGGTGGATTATAGTGTGGTTGGGTATTATATACTTGGTATGGGACGTATGAAATATGTGCAATAATTTGGGGATTGTGGGGGTATCGGTGGGATGGTCCTCCCTGTTGGTAAGTGACAGCTGAAACATCCTCTCTTTTGTTCTTGATGCCGCCAATGGAACCCGATTGTATGGCCCTACTTGCAGCTTGCAATGCGACCATAGACTAAATTTTCCAAGATTTGACACCTTTCTCTATAAAGTCTCCCATCTTGACCAATTCTGCAAACTTCTGGCCTATCATTGACATCATCTTGTCAAAAGAGATACCTTCTTGAGCTCAAATAAAGTACTTCGAGAGCTCACTCTCATCTAGTGGTGGTTGCACCCTTGCAGCTTAAGTTCTCCAATGTCGTGCGTACTCCTAGAAATTCTCAGATGGCTTCTTCTGTATGTTGGCCAATGAGAATCTGTCAGTTGTAATTTCAGTATTGAACCTGAAACGAGTCATGAAATCCTCAGTCATTTCTTGCAAGTCACACCATTTTCGAGGTCCTGGCGCGTTACTAGGTCAATGCTTCTCCAGACAGACTCCGGATGAACAACTTCATCCTCAGCTTCTCATTTCTCCCTACACTGACTAACTTGTCACAATATGCCCTTAAATGTTCGTGAGGTTCACCTTTTCCATCAAACATGTCAAACTTCGGTGGTTTGTACCCTACCAACATGTCAATGTCTAGATGGATGCACAAGTACTCATAATCAAGGCTCTCTGTTCCCCTAGTGACTTGTAAGATTTTCAATGCCTTTCTTAGACCATGAAGTTGGGCATTTATCGATGCATCCTCTTTCAACTGAGCATCTTTCTCCATTTCTACATATTGATCATTCTCGTACGGGACATTAACCACGACTGGTGTTGTGAAGGTAGGAGATCCAACGGCATATACAGGTGGAACATGTGGCTCATAGGGAGCGGTGACATGTGCCCCAAGTATCTGTTGCATTGTAGGTATGGTAGGGTCACGATTAGAAAGGTCAGGAACGGCCCTGACTGTTGTTGGAGAAGCTGGTGGAACTTGACCGTGAGCATGAGCGTGTTGAGTTTGTTCTGACTGATTTGGTAAGTCGGCAGAAGGCAAGTCAGCCATTGGGAAGAAGATAGGTGTCTTGAAAGTAGGGAAAGTGGCAGTCGACAATTCGGCCAAGTCTCGCACTTGACGTAATTCTTCCCTCAAGACCTCGAGTTCTTGTTTTCATGTGAGCCATTTTCTCTTCATTTTGAATGTCTGTTATATTTCGAGAACCTTTGGGGTTCTCAATAGGTATCACTATGTTTGCGAAGCATTGAACTTGTCGCTATCAGTCATCTTTCCTTTTGATCGAAGGTTGTATCGTGAGTCAACCAGTTTGCAAGTCGACACAAATCAACGTACTTTTGGGAACAAATATTGAACAAAAAGAAAAGAAAACAAAGAAAAAGGGAAACCATGTTAGTTTTAGAGAAATTGAAAGATGATACAAATATGTAACACATATGTACGCCAAGTTAGCGACATTCAAAACGCGTCCTAATACGGAGCCTCATTTTGTCTAAGGTAAGCCTATGTTGCAAATATTTATAATTGATTGATCCAAAATTTCAACATGTTCCAGATTCAGGACGGAGCTAATATTTCAATAATAATTGGGGTAAATCCCGAATTGAATGCCCTATCGGCATATTAGAACGATAAGACAGGTAATGTGAAACCTCTTTTAAGGAGAAAGAAAGTAAAGAAAATTCTAGGGCCAAGTTGGGTAATCATCATCATCTCCCAAATTATAGTAAGGTCCTGGCTAGTACTCTGGGATTCGTCGATCTTCCATCCCTGGTGGTTTGAATCTTCCCCTTCATCAAACCCTATGGAACCATACTCAGAGTGAGCATCCACTACTATTGGAACATGTTCATTCTCCATATGCATCACTCCTCCATCTCTAGGTCATACAAGTTAGGGTCATGCTCTGAATCTTCTTCTGGATCCTCTTCCATTTTCTCAGTTGGATCTGTAGGATCTTCTTTAGGATCCTCTTTCACTTCTTCCTCAACTATCGGGATTAAATAATCGACAGAGCCTGGAACTACCTGATTGTACATGGGTCTAGTGAGTTCCATGTGAGGAAGCACTGATTCTCTAACCTAATCAATCCACTGGTTGTCCACAAAACCCATGGTCCCCTATATACTCGGTTGAGCTATATGGCTCATAGTAGTCTGCCAAGCATAATATTTCGGCGTACACCAGCTTTCATCTCTCACGTTTAACTCAACCATGTATTCCCGTTTTGATTGCAAATTCCTTACATGCGCTGGAGAGACTGAGGTAAAAGCATCCTCATGTAATGCCATGTTCGTCCACAATGGAATGTCTTGGACAACTCTAAATTTTTGCATAACTCAAAGAGGCGCATATGGTTGAACGCCTCCTAACCCGATCAGCTCGATAAAAAACAAGTATCGAGTCCTTGCAAATGCCAATCCCTCTATCCAAGAAAACTTCCACCGGATGGACTCTCCTGTAAGGTTGGTAAAAAATGTGCGCCACTCTTCCCCTCCTACTGGTGCGCCCGCCCAATATCTAAGATGGTCTTCATGGCTTTTAATCCTATCTCGGGTGTCTATGCGGTAATCCATTTGTGGATCACGACTGTAATAACATATTGCATCCTTCGAAAAAGTTATGCCCTCTTGTGCAGGCTGACAATGACCAAAATACCTCAGCAAGAATCATATGTACTAGAGAATATCTTTTGGGATCATCAAAAAGGCTCATAACCATCGGTAAAATATTGATATCGATGGAATGAAACCTAATCAGAAAGACCATGGCTCCCAAGAAGGCCATCACGAAGACCCTTGGCCTCAAATGTACCCATTCTCCACGGGTGCATGAAAACTCTTGTCGATGTTCCCTATAGCATTCAAGACGCCCAAACCTTTGGAAAAGGTAGTCTAGCTTGGCCTTTCCACTCTCCACATATCTTAATGATGGAAGTATATGCAGTCTTGGGAGCCTCAGAAAATCATCTTGACAAATGGTTGATGGGATCACCGGCAACCTTCCTCTAATTGACAGTTCAGTAAAACTACTAAACTCCTCCAATGTGGGAGTGATCTCAAAATCTAAAAATTTAAAGGTCACTGTGCTTGGGTCCCAGAACTACATTAGTAGAGTAATGAAGACTTTGTTGCCTTGTGTCCCTAGAAGTGACAACAATGCACCCAAGTGTCTTCGAATCTCAGCTCCGTGTGTTTAATGGATGTTTTGCCACCAATTTTGTAGGATGTGTGGAGCTGAAACAACCATTTGGATGGTCAGCTGAAAGAAAGGTAAAGGGTATGATAAGTTTATTTGCTCCAAATTCTTTAAGTGTTTTAGTTTGGATCATTCATATCAATTTCACACAAAATGTATGTCGTCGAGTTTTAAAGAAGAAGCTCATTGACATGTGGGTAGTTTCCTAAACGCAACGACAATACCTTATATTTTCTTGCCTAAGGCTATGCAACATGACATATTTCTAGAGTAGGATTTTTTCTTAGATGATTGAGAGTAGGACTGAGTAATTTTGAGAAGGCGCACTATCTTAATTGCACCAACTCTGAAACTAAGGAATCCAAAGAAAGTTTCGTAGGAGTGTGAGACACCCCTCGTGTGAACAAGTGTGTGTATATGTGTACGGACAAAGACTCGATAGAAAGTGCAAATGACAGTATAGGGAAAGTAGTAACAAGTAGTGTTTTAAAACATTTAAGGAACACAAGTTTGGATTTTACTTGCGACATTTCAATCAAAGGAATATATCATTTATGTAAAGAAAATAATAAGCTGAAAATAAACAAGTAATCACAAATATCATTCCTAAATTAAGTTTTCTAAGGTTAAAATCTAAGTCCCCAACAGAGTCGCCAAGATGTCGCACCTTATTTCGAACTAGCCGAAACAGTTCACAACATAATATGACTGCCACTCTGATTTTGAAAATTGTCTTAGAGTCGCCACTTAATTTTAAGGAAAATATTAGGAAAACCAATTTTTAATATGTAAATGTATACTCTGTTTGATTTGCGAAAACCAATGAGATTCTGAGTAAGGGTTTTGGTTACTCAAGGGGAAGGTATTAAGCATCCCGTAGAGCCTATCAGAAGATAGTCCTTAAACTCAATTTAGGAACAATAATTAGAAAAAAATATTCATTTATTTGTTTTAAAATCAATGGTAAGTAAATTTTGTTAGTTTAAAAAAAAAGAATAAAATACAAGGTATGACATATATATATCTATAAAATAAATTTATAATAATACGTTTATCATACAGTAAAAATAGATAAGTAAGTAAATGTACTTAAAATGTGTGACAATTTTATACGTTGGAAAATATAGATGTATCTTAATAAACTCATCCTACATAAATATATAAATGTTTAGTTTAAAGGGTATGGAAAATTTATCGTTTTATTTATATATAGAATTAAGACATAAAAAGAAA
The DNA here is from genome assembly GCA_029582245.1 of Solanum etuberosum. NCBI lineage: Eukaryota > Viridiplantae > Streptophyta > Magnoliopsida > Solanales > Solanaceae > Solanum > Solanum etuberosum. The sequence goes on along the minus strand of JAJONR010008544.1, from coordinate 2,390 downwards.
ATAAAATAAGAGAGTAGTCGGTATAAATGTATAGTAATACGTGTGATATAATTTGAATGCAAATACATAAAATAATGTTTCCTAAAAAAATAAACAAATAAGTAATAATGATACTAAATGTTAAAATATTATGTAAAGTTTGTGATCTTAAATATATTTCTTATGAAGTATAGTATGTGCATGTAGGGACAAATTGATGATAGATTATATGTAGCAAAATAATATGTATATTAAAGTGTAGGGATTTATAAATTATAAAAATAAATAAATAACATTCGTAAAAGGGATAGTAGATATGAGAAAAATAATATAAAGTATAACAAAATAATAGGTCATGTATAGAGAAAATTAAATATAAAAATATAAAATTTATACCTCTTATGTGCATGACATATATATGTATGTTACCTTGTATTTTGAATCTGTTGGCATATCTAAAATCTTGAAATAGCATGTTAAGAAATTAAAATATTTTAGCAATATTTGATTTAAAGAGTGAAAATAGCAAATATATTTTTTCAGAAAAGGGGTGATATAAAGAATATAAAATAGGCCTAACTATTGGGACTTATTCTATAGTTACATTTATTTTGTTAATAAAATATATATAGGCCTACTTCCCTATAAATTTTCTTAAAAAATAATTCTAACATGTAATTATTTTAGCCTTATATATTTCTAAAGGGTGATTATTTTATCCTTATATATTTCTAAAGGGTGATTATTTTATCCTTATATATTTCTAAAGGTAATTATATTAGCCTTTAAGCTAATGTCAAATTCATTTTGAGAGTCCCAATTGATGAGTTTTTCTTTTTCTCTACTTAAAGCCCTAAATGGATATAGATAAGTCAACTTAAGACGTTAACCTATTTATTTTTAAAAAAAGTGTATCATTTGTTCTAAAAGTATTTCCAAGGGTTTGTATCACACCACTAAATTCACGAACAGATAATATTATGTCGCACAATTAAACTTAAATAAAAAAAAGGCAAGATATCTATATATCACAACTTGAGAGTTATGTCAATATGTATAAGAGTAAGTCAACATATCAAAACAATATAATCAAAGTCGTAAAAGGGAGGCTAAGAAAACGTTGGACTCCTAATTTACGAAACTCCAAGCATTGCGATGATCCTAATAGCTGTTGGTCCAATAGTTTTGGCCAAAAACGAGTTTCAAAGTAGAAACTTCTGCCCTCCGATTGTACATGAAACATAAGAAAGAAAAAAAGAGATTAAAATTAGTGTCCTAATTCCTGATGGGTTAAATAAATAATGATAGCGAAATTATAAGAAAAACTTGTAGTGAAAACAAATAAGATTGTGAGTGTTATATGCTTCTAAAAAAAAGAAATGAAACCAAAGTTAAGACATAATATACCAATAGACAAAAATCAGTGGTAGGATGTCAGACAACAATGTTCTCAATCACAAGCAAAAATGTGCATATACCTTTTCATATATGCTTGAAAAACATATCACGTATGAGTATAATCTCAAAGGAAAACAATGTGATTCTAACTCTACATATTACGAAATAGAAAGGTACTGCCAGCCCTATTACTCAAAATATATATATAAAAAAGATTAGATATCAAACTAAACTACTTCATGTGTAAACAAATTCCACCTATAGAGGAAAATAGAATAGTAACGGAACAAAGAGCTCATATGAATGGGCTTATAAGTTGAGCCGTAAATTAGGATTTTTAGCTTGTAATTTCGGGCCTAATAACAAGTACTTAAAATAGCAACTTACAAAAATGACTATATTTATAGGGTTATTAAAGCTCAATAGCTATAAGTATGGTATTTATAAAAAATGACTATAATTTATGTCTTTTTCTAGCTGTATTATTGTATGTGTTTTTTATTTTTCTATTTATACACTAATATAGTTTTAATTACAATGAACTAAATAAGGAAAATGTATTAATTGTACAAATTCAAATTGGTATCTTTATTCATAAAATTTAAAGTATTAATATATCAAGGATACAAGTATTTGTAAAAACTTAATGTATTAATATATTAAACAAGATAAAGTATAACAATTTAGCATATGAACACGATAATTTGAAAAATGAATACACTGTTGTTAAACAAAAAATGAATACACCAATACAGTATACATATGGATATATTGTCGTTAAACAAAAGATGGATACATTTGACAACTCAAAAATAAAAAAATGGAAAACAATTGAATGTGTAGGTAGCAAAGTGTGCAAGTATTCGACTGTATAAAAAATTGAAAAAGCAACAAACGTCAATCTCTTTTTGGTCGAGTTTTTCCTATAATACTTGAGGCTTGGTGTTAACTCATCTATTTGTTTATAAAAATATAGTATTAATGTATCCAATTATACTTGTATTGCCTAATCA
>JAJONR010008543.1:0-33661 GCA_029582245.1 Solanum etuberosum | reverse complement strand
CATTCGGTATCTTCTAGGAACATCTACTCGTGGATTGTTCTTTCCAAGTGGTTCTCCTATTCGTCTTAATGCTTTTAGTGATTCTGATTGGGCGGGATGTCCTGATACTCGTCGTTCAGTCTCTGGTTGGTGCATGTTTCTTGGTGAGTCATTGATATCTTGGAAGAGTAAAAAGCAAGATCGTGTGTCAAAATCTTCAACAGAGGCTGAATATCGATTCATGTCTCTTGCTTGCTCCGAGGTTGTATGGCTTCGTGGATTACTTGCTGAGATTGGATTTCCTCAATCTCATCCTACTCCTCTCCACGCTGACAATACAAGTGCTATTCAGATTGCTACTAATCCAGTTTTTCATGAAAGGACCAAACACATCGAAGTGGATTGTCATTTTATACGAGAAGCTGTAGATAAAGGAGTCATTACTCTTCCACATGTGTCCAGTGATCTTCAAATAGCTGGTGCGTTTACAAAATCCATGGCACGGCAACGCCATCAGTTTCTAGTAGGCAAATTGATGCTTCTTAATCCACCAGCATCAATTTGAGGGGGATGTTAGCATGATGGATAACTAAATGATTGTATATATTAATGTAATTATATAGTGATATAAATTAGCATGATCATATACATTTGTTGTAGAATCAAATGAATAAATATTGTGATAGAATAGCTGATTTGGAGGGAAAGCAAGGCAGATTTAGAGGGATTGAATAGCAGATTTGTAGAGATAGAATAGCTGATCTTTAGGGATAGGAATGACGGATCTTTAGGGATGTGTAATCTTTATTTTCTCTATATAATGGAAAGACTCTCTCACTTTGAGAGGCATTCAGCAGAAAATTGACAGTTGAGCCTTTGGTTTCTATTGTTATCTCTTTGCTTTTTCAGGTACTTGTCTTTGGGAAACCTAAGAGATGCTAACAAGCTCATGGATGAAGTGAAAATGGAAGTCGAATTGAAAAATCTTAACTTCCCTAGCTCAGAATTAACACAGTATGTGAACTATCTCCTCCTGACGTAAGTTCCAATCGTGCTTTGAACAGTAACTAATTTTTCATGTGGCAAAAAAAATAATCTTTGCTGCATCCTTTTGTACATGATTAAACTGTCATTCACACTTCACAAACTCAATTTATTATACAGGTTGCAAAGGGATGCTTTACCTTTGTTTAACATGCTGAGACAAACCTACAAGTCTAGTATAGATAGAGACTCTATGTTTAATGAAGTGAGTTGCTATCTCTAAAGGAGGCATTTCCATGCATACACTGGGATACTTAGTTATATTTTTTCACTTTCATATGTTTGTCTCTTTTCCTCCTAATGTTTACTGTGTCTGTGGTTTAGTTGCTAGATGATATTGCAGAGAAGTTCTATGGCGTTCGACGTAGAAATCCTCTTGAGGGGATTGGAGATTTCTTTAAGGTAATGGTATTCTCACATTAGGCAGTTAGGAGTGTTAGAGTGGGTAAAAGTATCACATTGGTTGAGGAATGGACTAGTGGTCTCCTTATATGGACTTGGACAAACTCCCCTGAGCTAGCTTTTGGGGTTGAGTTAGGTCCAGGTATCATATCTTTACATGGTATCAGAGCCAGGTCAATCCCCGTTTGAGCTCCCAATCTACGCTCCAATGGACCCTGGGCGTGAAGGGGTATCCTTATATGGACTTGGGCAAACCTCCCCTCATGAGCTAGAAAAGTCAGCTGACAAAGTGTTTCATTCTTCGTGAGTGGGGGAAGAAGCACATTTTGTATTAGTTTGGTGAAAAGCAAACAGTTCCTGTTTTAATGCATATATTTAGAGATATTGCTTTGCTACACAAACACAAGTGTGACTAGTCTGATGGGAAAATACTATTCATGTACATAGGAAGTTTTAACCTTTTCCATGTCTGAGTTTCTGAAATAGAACTTTTAATGTTGCAGATGATGGGAGGCGATTAATGTGAACTGATGAACTACATCTACATTGCGACATTCTCCCTTGTCTTAGCAAGTATTAATGCAGCAAATGTTTCTTTTTTTGAATCTAAATTATGTTATCCATGCATCAATGTGCTGTGTGAACTTAGAAATATTTTTGTTTTGTTGATACAATTTGAGAGAGGAAAGAGTTCGATGGCACGCCGCGTTCCAATAGGTTTAAGATACTGCTTTAGAATGTGAGATTTCAAGACGCACTTTCTGCAAATTAGTATATGAAACAACAACAACATACCCGGTGTAGAGGAACTTGAAATAAGAAGTTAGTTTTGTGCCTATCTCCTTGAGAAATTTTTGTGGGTTTATGAAAAAACTAACACGATACTAAGTCATCTGCAATATAGATTATAAGTATTGATATCTCAATTTGAATCTTTTTGGATGGCAATACTACAATTACTAGCCGTTAACATGTGAGATTAGGGGTGTATAATATGGTACGGTATTGAAAATTTCAGTTCGTTAATTTCAGTTTTTCATTTAAAAATATTATGTCATTATCATAATAAATTAATTTGGTATGCTTCGGTATTTTGTGTATACTGTAAATTGATAACCATAGTTTGGTCTTTCTCACCTTACACATGTGAAAATATTCAAAATAAAAATAAAAATGAAAATATAAGCAATTCTCTTTGTTAATCAATCACTTAAAAAGAACATTTCAATCAAGATAGAGTAGTCAAATTTCCAACGTCTAAATAATTGTTTTTGTATTGATATTATTTTGTATATTTGCTAGTATTATAATAATAATAATAATAATATATATATATATAAAAAGTTTATATGTAATTGTATACTTCGGTACAATATTTGGTATTTTAATTTATTTTTTTATTAATATTGAATACCATACCAAATATCAAACTTTTATAAAATGCATATCAAATATCATAATATCAAAATTGTGATATCAAAAACTTCTATATTGATATGATATTCGATATCTATCGTACCATACCCACACTTCGGTGAAATTGTTTGTTTATCATATGAAATTATATAGGTTGCAAATTGTAGACTAAAACTTTAGTTCATACATGATCAAAACACAAAGGAAGATAAAGAACCATTGTAAAAAAAATACTTCCTCCATTCATTTTACTTGTCCATTATATTAAAAAAAAAATGTTCAGCTTAGAAAATCAAGAGAAAACTTATCACTTTAGTTTCTAATTTACCCTTAGTATTAACTATAGTCATTTTCCAATGCATTTTTCAAAATATAAAAATTATTATATTTAAAGGACAATATAATAAAAGTGTCACTTTATTTATTAATTCTTAAAAATGTATAAAAACTAATATTCCGTCCATTTCAAAATAAGTAAATTATTAAGGGGGAAAAAGGTCTGAAATATATCTGAACTTTGACCGAAATTGCTGTAACAATACCGAACTTTGGAAAAGACCTTTTACCGCACCTGCACTATTTAATAGTGTATTTTAAAGGTATATATGTGCCCACGTGGACTTCATAAAATATTGCATCATTATAAATAGTAACGTGTCCACGTGGGCACATATATACCTTTAAAATACACTATTAAATAGTGCAGGGGGTAAAAGGTCCTCCATAAAGTTTGGTATCGTAACAGCAATTTCGGCCAAAGTTTGAGTATTTTTCAGACCCTTTTTCCAATTCACACTCATTAAGAAAAAAAAAATTTACATAAAATAAATAAACGCTACTTTCTACTTTTGCCCTTTTGGTTATTCTCAAACTATCCTTGAAAATATAAATAATTCAAAGTAAAATCATAAATATGAGCAATTAACTCTCTTGAAATTATCACCTAGAAGATGTAAATGAGGGGCAAAAATGAAAAAAGAAATCAACAACTCTCGTGAACTTTAAACAATTCACTTATTTTGAACTATGAAAAAGACTCAATAATTCACTTATTTTGAAATTAAGGGAGGGAGTACTAAGTTTATAATTGAAATTAAAATTTAGATATTTAAATATTGTAAAAAAATAATATTTTTATACGATATGAGAGTTGCTCTAATTTTTTATACGTGGGATAGAGCTTTCTTTGATGTCAGTTGAAACACTTGCAAAATCAAAAGTTTCATAATTTTTTTTTAATCAAATTAATTTTCTTGTATAATGCATTTATGGAAAATAGTAATCTTAATCCATATATTATTGTATAATTACAGTTTTGATCCTTATATTTAGGGGTGTACATGGATCGGATTGGTTCAAGTTTTTAAATACCAAATCAAACCATTTATATAGGATTTTTAAATTTATAAACCAAACCAAAACTAATAAATTTCGAATTTTCAACCTCGGGTTTTTTTGGATTTTCGGGTTTTTCCAGTAAAATATTCATATAAACATATAATTAACTTGTGTTTCAAATATTTCTTTAGTCTTACCAAAATATAATTTTCTAAGGTGTTTCTTAAGAAAATAACACAAAATATAATATGAGTGATGACACTAAAATATTCAACAAAATAATAATGAAATCACACAAAATAAATATTGCAAATAAATAAGTCAAAATGAAAATGATCATAATTTTAAAGTATAAATCATGCTAAAATAATTAGTCTAATAAGTCTAAACCAATATATAACTAAAGAATAAATATTCAACATTATTGTCATTCTTAGTATTTGAGTTGATTTTTTTTGTTAGCAATAATATTGATTTGATTTTGATTTGAGCTTTGTTATAATTACTAATATTTATGGAATATAACCTTTATTGGACTATTTAAAATTCTAAGTCAAATTTGAAACAATATGTTAAAAGATAAAAATTATGAAAAAGTATAAGAAATATTTATAAATTATATCAAAGTAAATACTTTTATGTATAAAATATTTTTAAAAAATTATATATATGATGTCGTGTTGGTTTGGTCTCGGGTTATCTTTTCAAACTTAAAACCAAACCAACGTTAAAATTTAACAAACCCAATATAGTCGGGGTTTTTTTCTTCAATACCAAATCAAATCACTAGTCGAATTTTTTTTCTCAATTTTCGATTTGGTGCGGTTTTCGATTCAATTTTGTTCATCCTCTACTTATGTTATTTGACTATACACATTTAATTTTCGATTATCCAAAACGTGTGGTTTTGATCCTTGAAGTTAAAAAAAGTTAAATATTTAATGAAGTATTATTTAAAATATTTGAATTTTAAAAAAAAACAAAGGTTAAATTATTAGATATATATGGATATATCCATTTCATGTCAAAACAGATTGAAAGATTGAAAGTTGTAAGGATACCAGTGATAGACCTTAGGAGATCTTCCGCCTACTAAATCTTTTAAATGTAATCATATTTAACCTTGATAAATTGATTAGTGACCATTGAAAAAGAGAGAAAGATTGAATTTCTAATGAATTTAGAACTGAGCAAACGAAGGAGCAAATAGGATCAATTTAAACTTGTATTTCTTTCCTTTTATACATCTGATAAATTCTCTCTCATCTCTCACACTCTATGATTTTTCTCCTAATTCACGCAATCATATTAATTTTTGAAATTTCAAAGATTTCTTTTCTCCCTCCAAATCATGCCTCCCCAATTTCAATTAACCTACAATTTCATCTACCTTGATTCAATCTTAAGCTTTTCAGTAACATTAATATGAATATACAAATATATGCAACTTCATGGTTGAACAAACTTCATCAAGGAGGATTACTCGAGGTATATAAATGCATGCCCAAAATTAAGAAATAAAGAAAATGGAGAACAAAAGTCTGATGGTTTAAAAGAGTCGAGGAGTTCAAAAAAAAATCAAAGAAATTGCATCTAGCATCAAGGAATTAAAAAGGAAGGATTCTAATGATGTTGAAACTGGGTCTAAGGATCAATATGATGTTGAATAAATGAAGGTATTTATATAATTTTGTGAGTTGTATCTATATCAATAATTTTTACATGGTGTATATAAGATTTTTGAAATTTGTATTTGTATTAACAATATATGTATTTTTCGTTCTTATTTATATATTTTCAGCAATTATATACAATTTCTTGTTTGTATATATGTATCAGTTGTGTATATACAATAATTATCTAGCATTTCTCATTTACATATCTTATATGATTTTATCTAATAATGATAATTATATACATTTTGATTTGTATGTTTCTGTATTTTTAACTCATACGTATTTGTATATTATATATTTATAATGACCTTTTTTGACATGTTTTTTTAGGGAGTTAAATTTCATGTCAAAGAACCTCCCAAGAAAGAGTACATTGTGGTAAGAAATTCTAAGGAAATATACGAAGCATGATTTATGAGATATTTTTCATTTCAAAATTGATTTTACCGCGTCAATCAAGAAATTAATTGTCATGTTCTTTTAGGAAATTAAATTTCATGTCAAAGAAACTCCCAACAAAGAGTCTATTTTGGTAGGAAATTCCAAGGAAATATACTAAGCGTGATTTATGGAATATTTTTCGTTTCAAAATTGATTTTACCGCATCAATCAAGGAATAAATTACCAGACGTATTTATATAAATGACTATAAAAATGCAAATATACAATTACTGATATCGCTAGCTAATGAAATGTAGCTACAAATCGTAATTAGAGAAACATTATCTAAGGAACTTGATTAGTTATGTAGTCTTAACTATTTATGAAATTTTCACTTCTTATTTTTTTTATCCTACTTCCCAAAAGTATTCCTCTATATTTTCTAAGCTTCTGCCTCCCAAGTTTAGAAGGTACATTTTCCCTGTTTATTTCACTTCTACCCTCATACCCATTCTTTCGTCTTCCTCATTTGTAAATGTAATGTCTTAAATTGTGAATCTCTGAATAATTACACTATTAATTTCTTTTTGTGTGATTTCATATCCTCATATATATATAGATTGATAGTGAATCCTTTTCATAATGCAAGCAGGTTTTTACAATGACGTATTCTTTTCTTCAAAGTTGATTTCTGATCGAGATGATTTCACGATAAGGGTTAAACTTTGTAGAACATGGAATGTCATTAATCCCAAAAAAAATGGTGAGCTGATCAGTATCGATATGAGATTTATTGATAAAAAGGTATCTTCTTACATTGGTTTTTATTTTACAAATACATATTATTTTGGGAAAATTATGCGAGTTGGCAAACATTACTATGTTATTATTCAACGAGGGTATAGTTTCTTTTAATTATTCTCGGTGACTACAATTTGATAAATTTTGCCATTAAATATGAGACCCACTCATTATTTGTATACCGAATCAAAATTCAATTCTTGGCCTTAGTATAAAATTTTATACAAACTCAATTTTATCTCTCCTCTCTCTATTCCCTAATTTTTTCCTTAATTCACTCACACATATCCAATTTGAATTTCAAATTCCACTCTCTCCCTCCTAATCGTGCTTTCACTTTTGCAGGTAACCGCCTAAATTGTGTCTATTTTTTTCCGTTTGTATATGACCAGCTGATGCTTTTTTTTGGGTAATTTTTTCTCAAAATTCTCACTTTGATCTTCAGATTTCAAGCTTTTTAAAAAAATGGATGATGGAACTACATCCAAGAGGATTACGAGAGGTATGACTTTGCATGTCAAAGTGTTTCGTATTTAGATTTGTATAATAAGAATTTTATTTGAATCATTAGTTCGAAAATTTACATGACACCGTTTGTATATTACTTATGTTGTCAATGGATTTATTATCGATTGTATATGTTGCAATATGTATATATGAATTGTATATGTATCAGTTAAAAGTGTGTGCTAGTTCGAAAATTTACATGACACCATTTGTATACTACTTCGGCTGTCAATGGATTTATTATCGATTGTATATGTTGCATATGTATATATGAATTGTATATGTATCGGTTAAACGTGTGTGCTTTTACTTGATAAAGTAATTAATTTATGAACTGTTGAATATAAATGTGTAAATTTGTATATTTTTGAATTTAGAATGATTTTGAAAGTATTGAATAAGTATAACTCTGGCAGTATACAAATATAAATATTTGTATATGTATATTATATATGGATATGAATTGTACAAAAATGTAAATTTGTATATTTTTGAATTTTAAGGATGTAAAAATATATTAGAGTAATATTTATGATTGATTGAATAATCAAGAATATTGATTAACCAAATTTTCTTCGTTTGTTTGAATCTCCAGTGGTATGAGGAATCCAATTTGTTATGGTGTTTGTATCTTACTAGAACTCCTTTTTGGCAAAATATTCTATTAAAAGGTTTAACTTGAATCATGAGATTCTATCAATTTTCTGGTACCGTATTTAGCGCCCATGTATCTATTTATTATAAAAAAAATTGTATAAATTAAAATCATAAAAATGAGATATACAATTTTAAGTCCCCATAGCAAACTAAATTATACCCATGAAATGTAATTAGATAAACTATAAATCTGTTTGCCATATATGAAATTTTCTCTATTATTTTTATGCACTTGTAATGATCAATTTAAAATGCTCATTGAAGGAACAATTTTTTTTTTTTAGTTTTTGCTATAAAAAAAAGTATTAAAGCTTTGATTATAATATACACTACAACCACCTAAACACGACGTTACTAAGCTAGAAAAGTTATTTTAAGATATGTGGAAATGGGGATAAAGAGTCAAAGTGATGAGAACATATCAAATATTTTTAAGGATAAATGATTGGTAGGAATGAATAGAATGTTTTTCCTATTATTCTGTTATTGATCATGTTCGTTAGTCATCTCAGAGAGCTTTCTCTTTCAAATGCGACAGTAAAACCTCACTAAATTAATACTCGATAAATTAATAACCTTTATAAGATAATATTTTCTTTCGGTTCCGATTTGGACCAATGGAAGAAATCACTTATTTCGATAAGATAATAAAATAATATATTTTCAGAAGACCCCTATATAAATATATGGTCCCAACAATATTATAAATTAATAATTCTTTAAGAGTACAAATATATCTAAGACAATTTAGTAAAATATATGATTCTATTGTTTTTAAAAAAAATTAAATCTAGTTAAAACTCATCTCTAACTTTTCTTATTATATCAAAAAGTTCCAGTGTTGTTTTTTCGAACTGCACCATAAAATTGTGAAAAATTATAGATGTGATAAGTGTTTCCTTAAGTGTAACTGGTTGCATATGTATTGTATCATCTGCAACTTCATCATCAACATTGTTTTTTTTAATTGTATCCATAATTTCTTTTAAGTAATGAACCTCTGAATATGTATCACTTTCATCTGGATAATCCAAAAGGTTACTGACATCAATTTTTTTACGGTAATCAGGATCATTAATCATGATCTCAAGTTCATAAATAACGTTTTCAAAAAACACTCTTTAAATTAATAAATATGAATTTATCGATTAAATAATATTTTTATAAAATAATAATATTTAATAGTCCCACCTATATTAATTTAGTGAGATTTTACTACGGTTACTTTGTTTGCTAGAGTAACTAGTTTCAGTTTCATGGGATGAAGCTAATAGAAACTTACATTAGATACCATGAATTACATGTTTTAATGACTTAATTCTAAGATAAGATATTTTAAATCATCTAGTATCTGATATACAAATTCACACTTAAAGACCAAAGGGGGCATGTCACAAGCTTTAGATCAGAAATTAAAGTTAGGAATTTAGAAATAGAGTATAATGAGGACTACGTACTGTAGATATGAGGTGGAACAATTTGGAGGAAAATTGAACGAAAAAGCTTGAACAAATTTAAGTATATTTGTTTTTTTTGAATCGAGCATTTCAACAAATAATAGCCACCTGTAAAGATCCTTTTCGGTCGTTATGGGTAGACCCTTGGTGAAGGATTTGAGTTAGAAAACTTTTTGGATAGTGACTTGAAAAATCTTAGACTAGGTCAGTCTCAAATGAAGTATGAGTGAGCTGAGGTCTAGGGAAATTCAAAAATGGATTAGGTATTATGTCTAAGCTCGGATCATGTTTTTAAGTAGCTAAGACATTAAGAAATTTGTAGGGCTTTCCGAAAGTGAATTCAGGTAAGTAGAACTCTCAATATCGGACTTGGTGTAAAGGGATTGGTTTAGAATGTCAAGGTTCGAAGGTACGTTGTGATATGAGGACGTTTGGAGAGAATTTATGAGTTTCTGTCCCGTGCAAGTCTTTATAGCGGGTGTCACGTTGCTATAGTGGGGTGAATAATTCTCGCTATAGTGGGTTGGGACGCTATGGTGTCGTCGTTATAGCTGGTCGGGCCACTATAGCAGGGTTAGTCATCTTTTGTGCAAAAAAAGTCTCAAAACCTCTTATTTTCTGCAACTCCGTGCATGGGAAAATGAAATGCAATTTAGTGCATTCTTTTGCAGTTTTTCCTCTAATTTCTTTGGTAAAGACCAAGAACAAGCCAAGGCATTACAAAAGGAGAAACTCAAGTTCTTTAGAGCAATGACATCATGTTGATAATCCCATCAATTGAACTTATTTATTTACTTGTGGTTTCAAGTGTGGATGTTCTTTGTGATTGTGATTGTGCATGTTGTTTGTGATTGATGGTTGGCTCGGGTACCACACCAGTAAACTAACAATTTGTGTGTGAGTTCCATGAGAGGATCAGATATGTGCTTTTGTGATCATGTTGGACATGTGTCATGAATTGGTTAAGTCAAGTTTTGTGACTGAAAATCTATATATGTTGTGGAATTGTTGATATATGTGTTGGCATATGTTAATGTATTGTAGTTACTTGTTTACATTCATGTTTTGGAACTGACCATATGATCCTACTAGTACACGGTGATTGTGTACTCATACTACACTTCCTCTTTTTTTTGTTGAATATATGACATATTCAAGCGGCTGCTACGATACCTCAGTTGTGATCCTAGCGCTATTTGAATCCAAGGGTGAGCACATTGTCCATGCTACCATGGATTCGTCTGTCGTTTCTAGTCCCTATTCTGGACTTAGACACTTTCTTTTTAGTTAATTAAGTTTTGGGGTTGCATCCGCATACTCTTGATTTTTGAAGTTTTGGTAGTATAGTTTTGGTAGTATGACTTTTAAATTCTAGGGGGTTAATTTCTGCATAATGTTTGACAACTGATATAGTTTATGGGAACTGAATATTTTTTTTGCTTAAAATTATTATGTTAGACTGTTGTATATTCGGGTAATCGGATTAGATTGGTAGATGGTTCTTTCACCAGTCGATTTAGTGTGGGTGTCACTCACAATAGTTTGGATCGTTACACCACCCCTTCATTGGTACCAACTTGCATAAAGTATTTTGTTTATTAGACACATTGTGTTTAGAAATGCACTCTCATCTAAGTGTTAAGTATATCTTGTTACTATTATTAAAAGTTTCTTGAAAACTGTTTAGATATATAAAACATTGGCATGACTCATGAAGTAATATCTTGAGTTATACAATATTGGTCTTTCTAAGAAATAGCAGACATCACGACATGAGCCATATTATTAGGTAGGTAAGATGACTGCCAAGAAAATGTAATTGTACTTGGACTTACATCAGTCTTTGAAAACAAAATATATACTCATTCTAATTCGATTTCTTTGTCTCATTTTTCTTTTTAGTTCGTTTTAGAAAGTAAAAATGGCTATAAGCTTACTCATAACAATTATATGGCGATTCGCGGGTCATATATTTATTTTTTGTAGACAAGACTTGGAAGTTTCAGTCCATGCCAAATTTGTATACAACAAAGCAGACTCAAATCACTGGAAACTAACTTTTGAAATACAAAAACATTTTAATCATAGAAAAAAATGAAGACATACTATAGTTTTCTTCTATTTCTTTTTTAAAATAAAATTAAGAAGAAAGATATTCTTAAAAAAATGATTGGCAAATAAGGAATAAGACAAGTGAACAAGTTTGTGAATTGTGAAGGTCAAAATTTTGTCAAATAATACAAGAAAATGCTCAAGTTATATAGTTATTTAAAGAATTCTCATAATTTTTTTGAAGGTGTATCATGTGTAATCACTATTTTAACAAGTTTTTAGTGTTATTTGTTCTTTAACTTGTGGCAAAGTGAGGATATTGAATAAATTGGAAGAAAGAGACCTAAAGAATCCAAGTTAACAACACGTCTCATCCTTCTTTTTACTGTGATGGCGGACCTACTAATAAGTGGTATAACAGTTGTCAGTTGCAGCGAGATATGTGTGAGAATATTACCCTTATATATAAGCGAAAAGAAACTGCAGTCATTATTGTACATCATGTTATGTAAATTGTACTATTTATTTAAGGTTAGTTGTAGGTTGCCTGTACATTAATAACTTTAATAATTGTACTTTATAGCCATTAACCAGTCTACAGTCCATGTGTAGGTACTTTGAAACATGTGTCTTGCCATTACTCACTCCTCCTACACCTTCACCAAAATTTCCTCTAAGCTTTAAGCACTCTGTAAGTTCACTCATGAAGTAGGATAAAAGATATCAAAGGTCATGGTAAGTCGTTTTCTATTTTTCCCAAGTTTGGCTTTACATCTTTCTCCTCTATTTGAATTGTCTCATTCAAGCTTCTTCATGGAGTTTCTTTGGATGGATTTTCTATTTTAGTTTTGCATGTCTTTAAACTAGAAGTTTCACTATTTTGATTGAAATTTTCAGCTAATTAGCGTATTGCTTCTTAGTTTTAGGTTTGGATCGATCACTTTTTTATTGAAAGAATTTTATTTTCTTAGTCTCTGCATCTTCAAAAACAATTGGGACGCTTTCTTAGATGTTGTATCTCTCTGGTTTTTTTTTTTTTTTTCATTCCTTCATCTGTTGGTTCTTAATTTGTTTGTTCACTGGTAAGCACTCCAAATTGACTTTTCTTTAATATGTTTGTAATTTCTTCTGTTTTGTGAAATTTTATTCCCTTTCATTTATTCGTTTGTTGGTTTTTAATTTATTCACCGGTAAGCACTCCAAATCTTCTGTTTTATGAAATTTTCTTCTGTTATTCGTCTTCGACATGCAATGTTCTGTTTTCTATTTTTGTTTTATTTGCTTCTTACTCTCAAACAACGAGGAGCTTCATTTCTTCCTTTTCTTTGTATTCTTTCATCCAAGTTCTTTTGTGATGTGACATTGAAATAAATAAAGTAACTATGTCGACATTGCACACCCAAAGTGTTTGATGATATGCCCGAGTTAACTGAATACTTTATTGTACTTCTTTTCTTTGTTCACAGGTGTTCTTCAAGATTCTCATCTACAAGGTACAGCATTTACTTATACTGGACTATATTTGTGATCAATATATGTGTGGTATTATCATTATGATTTCCCAATGCTTTTATGTTTTTCTAGAACTCCCAATCCCCTAGAGGATAATAAGAGAATGTGAAATCAAATAGTGTGACACTTATTCTTAGGATGATTTGGTGTGCTGAGATTTACATTGGGATGTTAATAAAAGTGTATTGTCATTTTAGGTTCTTAAGAATTACTTGAATAGTTAGCGTAAAATTGTAGATATGTCAGGTACTAGGTGCATAAGGCACCAATTAGGGCTTAGGATATTTGGTCCTTCTCGTGTGTAATAACTACATGTTATGAGTGAATATTGAATGACAAAGACCATATATAGTCAGGTTCAAGTTTTTGCTTTTATATTCCCTCTATGAAATATTAAATCAAGGCAAGTTTCTTACTTCAAGTTGTGCCCTATTCTTGTGTATAAAATCCTTGAATCATCTAATTTAGTATAGAAGTGAAAAATCCACGTAAAGTAAGAGTTTAGAGGTCTGCTTTACTTTGGACATCACTTATCGATATAAGTTCCTTCGAACTTTGAAGGAATATAATAGTCCATTGATTCGAAGTACATACGTAGCATGTTCTTCACATAGACAAATTACTCTCCACAGAGTTAACAACTCAAGTGGAAGGGTTAAACCCCAAAAGTTGAAGATAGTAATTTGTTAAATAAGAATTATTCTCTATGGTTATTACTTTCTACACTAACGTAGTATTATTTTGAACTTCTCTCTAAATACTAAGGTGAAGAAGTTAATTCTTTATGAGCAAAGAAATCAATTTTTTTCTACGAAAAAGTGAAATATCATTTTTTGTCGAAAAATGTTAATTTGCAAGGAAACCTTTATCTTAGAGCCTTGATGAGAACACGGAAGCACACATTAAGCGAGACAAAACACTCAACATGTTTTGAGCCTCGCTTCAAGGCTTAAGGCGCCTTTGACAATACTGGGAGAACCTTTTGCATTATTTCTGGTGAAACTTGTTTGTCCAAGTAGGGAGCTCAAGTGAGCATTTCAGTGTCTTGAGAAAGCAAATTTTGTTTCTTTCTCTTTTGATGAAATACAAATTATCACCTATTGAGCAGCGACCTATTTGTTTTGACTTAGAGATGTTATATAATGCATTGTCTATGTCAATTTTTTTAGAATGGTAACATATCTGCAATTTCAATATTAATTCCGCTCTATTTTAATATGGGTAGAATAAATGTGTTTTTTCAAGGGGAATAGAACAAGCAATATAGATTGTCTTCATCGGTTAATGTTACATTTTGAATTCTCAAATCTGATAAACCAATTTCTTTTTGGATGACACAACTTCTATAAATTCCCACGACAAGAAATTCTTGTTACTAACTAACCCTCTGAGTTCCTCTGCCAGACAACATCATTTGATTTCTTGGCAGAATATCAGTTTGAGTTCAATCTGTGCGTACGTGAAGGTAAGTCCTTAACAGCTTCGTTCGTTCTCTTGGACAATTTAATGAGATCGTAGCACATTGTGTTTTGCAATTTTATATTAACAAACTCAAATACTTTGTCTCCTAAATTGATCTGCATCTTGCTCCTCTTCGATGAACTACTTGATTACTTTTAATCTTTAATGTGCTAGAGGAGTGAGTCAGTTTTCACAGAACTGATCTCTTTTATTCAGTTTTCACCTA
Organism: Solanum etuberosum; assembly: GCA_029582245.1. NCBI lineage: Eukaryota > Viridiplantae > Streptophyta > Magnoliopsida > Solanales > Solanaceae > Solanum > Solanum etuberosum. Next base: position 18,752 of record JAJONR010008543.1, on the reverse strand, counting down.
TGTTGTTCGGACTCTTTAAAAATATCAATGGACGCATGTTGGATTCACCAAAAGTAGTGTATATTTGGAGTATCCAACACGGATGCGGCATTGAAAGTGAAGAGTCTGCGCAAGTTGAATTTCATAGAAGTGTCATTCTCTTTGAAAATAACTTATGTAGATCTTTGTTGAAAGTTTGGTTAGTCTTTTACGAGGGTCTTTGTTATGTATTTGAATCAGATTTTTAAGAAATTATATCAAGTGGGAATATGTGATCAAGAAAGTGTGGAGTACTATAATAATGATCACAGATTTTTAAGGAAGGAAATGACGTTGAGTTTAATTATGATTCTAGATATAGTAAAACATGATTGTCGAATGAGCCAAGATTTTTTGAAAGCAATACGAGAATCATCCTCTTGACTTTAGGAAGCTCGTGATGAAGATATAAAGATAAATTTTGAATTTGACAAACTCACGGACTTCAAAGATGATCAATTATGATTAAGCAGTTTGTTGACAAATTCAGGCACTCAAGAGTATTTATTGCTCCCTTGATTCTTTAATTTCGTATTAAAGCGGAACTAATTGATCTATCAATAATCATTTCATGTGAATAATTTAGTAAGCAATATGATCTTTAATGGATTGTCATTGTTGTCACAATCCGTGCCTACACCCTGGACGTGGCCGGCACTGGAGAACCATTGTTGGCCCTCAAGCGAACCCTCATCCTGGCTGACTACAAGCGGAAGACTAACTCAAGCATACATAAGCATTAAATTAAAAGAAACGTTTAAAAATAGTTTACTGAATCTCAAAATTTCGCTGAATATACTGAGTATGAAACATAAGTTTTAAATAAAATATTTGAAACTGAAAGACTCACCAAAACTGTCTATCTATGAAGCCTCTACTGTACAAAGATGAGAGTCGGGACAAGACCCACAACTCTTCAAGAGAACTACTACTAACAACTCATAAAAGTGGAGTCCTCCGGAAACAGGGAAGTCTCACTCGAAAGCTGACGACGGATGAAGTGATCTCAACAGACTCTTGTTAAGGATCATAAGAACCTGTATCTGTATCATTAAAAGATGCAGGTCGAATGACATCAGTTCATTGAATGTACGAGTATGTAATATAGCTGAATAACAAATAACTGAATGAAAGTTCTGCAATAGATATAAATATATACTCAACTGAATGTAAAGAAATAAAGAAGTGAAATCATTTAAAACTTTACAAAATACTTACTCATCTCTGAACTCAACATATTAAGTGATATAATAAAAATACACTTTTAACTCTATTTGGGAGATTCTCTAACTGACAACCATCTCTATGAGCTATGTGATGATACAACGTCTCGTCCACGCTGCCAGAACTATCTTATACCTTGCCGGGGTATAGAACACCTCAACTAAGTGGATCCACTAAGCTCTGCCGAAGGCACTTAGGATTCATCTAAAAAGTATGATCTTGTACCCATGTTGGCATACATGGTTTATGAGGAATGTGATTTGTCTGAACTCATCCTCATATCGGTGCTCAATATTAATCCCAATAATATATACTCATGCTCAATGCTTAAAAACATATTATTTCTCTGGTTTGAGATAATTGCTCAAACTATCCTCTTAAAAGAGGTAACTGCTCTTGAAATATCTTTGAACTCATAACTTATTAAGAAATCAAAGTTTCTCTTTTATCAATAGAAAAACTGATACCTTTGGGAATACTTAGTTCCCTTATACTCTTACTCAATTCATACTTGAAAACTCTTTCTCAAAAATATATCAAAAATCATATTGTGATATGATCATTGATGACTCGGGAAGTCATACTGCATAAACATTGATGGTATATCTAGATACCATACTGCTTAAACATTGATGGCATACTTGATTGTCATATTAATCATGTTTTAGAAACTCTTTCTCAAAACTCATCTTTACTTCCTCAAAACTCAGTTTAAAACTCAAGTGTTGGCTTTAAAAAGCTTCTCAAGATTTATAACTCAATTCATAGGGTTCATGCAGAATTATGGACATGAACGACTCAACTCAGGGATCTTAATAGCATATGGAAACTCAATACTAAGAACCCAACGACACTACTCATCTCAAGAATACTCAATTCATAGGGTTCATGTTTAAATATAGACATGAACGAATTAACTCAAGAATCTTAATGCATAACATATAGAAATTTAATAATTAGGAATAGAATTTCAAAAAGAAACAGAAACTCAAGAACTCAAAATCAACTTATCTCAAGAATACTCAAATCTAGGGATATAATCCTAGATTACTCTTTTACTAATTTGACAGTAGATGTAGGGCGTGAGGACGAACTAGTCCAACACTATGATAGCCTTATATACCTGAAAGAACAAGGTTCTTGAAGAATCTTGAAAAAAAACTTGAATAGAAGCCTTGAAACCCTGGCTTGAAGGTGAACAATCAAGAAAACCTTTCTTGAGATTCTTAAATTAGTTTCTTGAAATCTCTATGGCAAAGAATTATGATTTTCATTAGTGATTCATAATTGTATGGAGGAATTTGAGTTGGAAAGAATGAAATTTTTGGAGAAAGACTTACCTTAAAGAAGAATCTTGAAAAAGATTGATAGAATTTTGAATGGAGTCTTCTACTTTGATTTTTCCTTAGGGTTTTGCCTTAGTGTTTGAGAGAGAAGCGAATGATGGATTAACAGATGAAAATCTGATTGTTTTGGGTCTTTAATTAGTCAAGAAATTCATTTAGGGTTTTCTTAGAGGTAAAAAGACAAAAACGACCATTTTTAATGTTTTTCCGTCGGCTAATTCGTCACTGCACTGTATCAGGTTACTAAAATGGTCATAACTTTCTACTCGAAACTCGGATTGACGCAAAATTGGTGGCGTTGGAAAAAGGATTCAAATACCTTTAATTTGATAGGTTATGGGCCATGTAACTCTTTATATTCTAAGAGATATAGTCGTTTGAAGTTGATCCAAGTAAAATCTTACATCAAAACTTAATCGGTAAGAAAACTTTCAACTCAACTTTGTGCTAGGAGATTCTAGTGACCTTAATTGATATCCAAAATCATTCCCACGCTAAAGAATTTACCTTTACACATAGGGGCAATTTAAGAACCACCCGATATGACCTTACAAGTGAATGAAGAATAGTTTGGGTCTTAACTTTATAATTTTTGGAGTGTTACAATTGTATTGCTTCACTGCTGCAGATACAATTTAACTATACTTGCCTATGCAATGTCAGATTTTTTTATTTTGCTTCCAAAAGTCTGTCCAATCTGCTAAAAACAGAGGCAAAGCAACAACTGAAATTTAGTTTATCTCAATAGGTCTCTCTCAGTCATTCTAGCCATTATTCCATATTGAGCTCATAAGTCTTTTGAGATCTATTTAAGGTCTATTTGTTCATCATTATGCTTCTTTGAATTGAATTAGAATAGATATTGTGTAATTGCTCCGTAGGTTGGTGACCTTAAAAAGATTGGAGGAAGATTTTCCCATCGAGTTTCTGAATATGCTATGTTAATAGAAAGACTTTAGTCGGTCTTGTAAGTGACTGTTTAATTGGAAAGTTGATTTTTTTGTTTACTGTATTAACTTTGCGTGATGTTGATCTATTTAATAGAGAGATTAGATGAATCTGAAGAAATCAAGATATCAGAGACTGAGACGGGATGTTTTTCAAAGAAAAACTATTGAGGTTAGTTTTATGTTATTCAAAAAATTATTTTCTTCCCTGTTTGTCCATTGTCCATAGCAATTGAGAAAGGTCTAAGGTTCGTTACCTCATTTGTAAGATAACCGTGACTTATGATGGTTACGAAGTGGAACTTAAGGAAAGACATTTGTGACCAAAATTATTAACAGTTCCTTAGACGGTTCTTCATTTTCTTAGGAGTAGACTTGCTTCTTTACCACTTTGAAGATGAAGGAGAAACAAAAACAAAACAACACGTGGTGATGAAGTTGGTTAGCAAATGAAACATTGTTTTCTTGTTCTTCCCGTTGACAAAAAATTATGTTGTGAACGATTTCATTACAAGAAAAACTGCATAATAGTTGTATGTCATCCATTTCACGGTGTTGTCACGTATCTATGTAATCTAAGAAGAAAATTGGACTAGTTTTATCTCATTGTATTTTCTACTAAAAACATGTCAAAAGTGAGATGATTTGCACAGATGTCTCGTGACAAACCAATTCTCAAATTACTCATGTCTCCAAGAATTAGCTAAGCTATTTTTTTAGTCCTTTCTGACATTTTACATTTGATATGTGGAAGGCCTATATTACCTTTGAAGGTGTTCTTCACTGTAATAACACTAAACTGTACTTATTGGACACGGGAGTACATGTAATCTGTAAAGTAAATGTAATCTGTAAAGTAAATGTGTGTATTTGTGTTGCTTATCTTTATGTAAATATGTTATTTTTGAAGCTTCTCTCTCCTATAACTCTCTTGATATACAAAAGTCTAATTTGATGTTGTTACCTTGTTGCTTCACATATACATCATCTACTGCTTGGTGAAAAAAAATACATCACCTACTACTTTCAATCATATAAGCACATAATTTATGTTTATGCGGTTTTCGATTTATATTCCTTTGCTATTTTTTCGTTCTTTTTCTTTATTGTATTTTCATCACCAAAATTTGTAAACGTGAAATGTTGGGCCCATGCTTAGCACAAAGCCATGTCCATCTAGTATAATATAATAACGATGATGAAGTGGTGAAATATTTGACAAATGGAATTCAAGAGATTTTTTCATGTCAAAAATAGAAAGAAGTAATTTAGATTTTAATACATACAATGAAGCCTTGTGGTTTGAATGTTTTTTTGGATTTGATTCATAGCAGAAATTTCAATGTTTTCTAAGTATGTCATTGTTATAACTTGTATATGAAATAATTGTCTTTCATAGTTTGACATAATGTGTATTACTATCGTAGACATCTCAATTTTTTTAAAAATAAGGTCAACGTTGTTTCAAATAAATCATTAATTCATTCAATTTAAAAAGAAGATACTCAAAACATAAGAAATGAGACAAAAGAAGAAGTTTGTGAATTGTGAAGGCTAAAGTTTTGTCAAATAATACAAGAAAATGCTTATATTATTTAGCCATTTAAAGAATTTTCATGATTTTTTGAAGGTTTTATATCTTTACTATATGTCATAACTAGATATATTATTTAAAATATTTCATTATCATTGATACATTTTTATATAATAATAGTGTTAGATAAATAAATGTATAAATTACACAAATCTCATAGTGTTAAGAGCTAATTACATTCTATATGTATTCTTTTTCAAATAATATAAATCCCTTAAAATTTAAGGATTTCGAATATATCATTCAATGTCTCGATACATTACCTTTGTTGATACAAGACACACCTGTTTCAATACATCGTTCAATGTTACGTCTCAATACATCGCATTTCGATATATTACCTTTGTTGATACAAGACACACATGTCCCGATACATCGCGTCTTGATACACCGCCTCAGAGTGATGTATCCGAGAATAGGGGAGAGAGAGTGAGGAAAATAGGAATTTTTATAATTATTTTAAATGGTAGAGAATTTTAGAGAATATGGTAAAATAAGTTGTGTATTCAGGTAATTTTCCATTAGTACGTAAAATAACCAAAGATTTCACATGATACTTTTATCAATATGATTTTATTGCACAGATTTTACGAGTTTAATTCATGTGTTGTTCTGTTGGGCACTGATTTTTAGATTCGTAATGAAAGATAAAGGAGCTAGGCTCTGTAATGCAAATATTTTTTTTCATCAATGATGAAAATAGAACCAACAAATGTCAGGGTGTTGATTATGCATTGGTATTTTGGTGTCATGATTAATTTGTTTCTATTCATGACCGATATTAATTATTTATGTTAATCTTTCAGATAAGTTTTGTGGTCTTCAGAATTTCCTTTGGATTTGATTGTACAGCAAGGTAACTTGCCATAAAATCATGTTTTCCTTTTCTAGGTATACTCGAAAAGAAAAACACTTATACCGTGTGTAATGACTATTTTAACAAAAAACAAATCATGTTATTTATTCTTTAACTTGTGGCAAAGTACGAGAATTTTGAGGGAAAGAAACCTAAAGAATTCAAGTTTCTTACTATGGTAATGAACCTACTACTAAGTGGGAAAGTAGTTGCAACAAGAAATGTGTGCGGATGTATATACAATAGTGAAAATGAATGGGTGAAATATCTTACTACCATCCTACCGTGCTCGCATTGTCCCATTTCATGGATGGAATCCTAGGGTTCTTTCGAACCAGAAATAGAGATAAGTAATTTAGATTTTGACATATATATATATATATATATATAAAATAAACCCTTGTGTTTTTTTTTTTTTTTAAATTTCGTCATTGTTATAATATACGTATGAAGTAATTGCATTTTAGATCAATACTTAAGTACCATCATAGTTTGATATAAAGTGTATTTATTAGTACCATAGACATCCCCATTTTTTTCAAATAAGGCGCAACGTTGTGGGAACTCAAAAAAACCATTAATTTATTCAATTTAATTAATTTAAAAGAAAGAATTTTAGAAACAATTTAGGAGTCGCCACCTAATTTTAGGATAATTAGGAAATCAATTAAATAATTAACAAAAAATAGTCTACGAAATCAATAGATTCTAAGTAAGAGTTCAAATGATTCAAAAGATAAGGTATTAGCACCTTTTAGAATCCACAACTGTGGATCCCCACTGAATTCGTTGTTTCAAATTGAGGAGGAGATAAAAATAATGGACAAGTATAATAAACATGAAATATATAAAAATAATAAAGTAAAACAATAATATGAGAAACGGCCTAATGTTTGCATATCGTCAAACATATACATAAACCACGGTAAATAATTTCAAAAATGTATTCGAATTTCTTTCGAATTTCTTCCTTGGGAAGAAACTCTGGATACCTATAAACATACTCAGTAAAAGTGTTGGTAATAGATTAATATGAATCAAAGTAAATGAAACAAATAATAACTCAAAAATAAAATTCATCTTATATACATGGGAGGCCTTGAAAATCGACAGTAATTTCTTCATCGGCCAATTTTAACTTGTAATGTATAATGTGTAATATGAACTTAAACTAAAATTTCCATCTTTTAAAACGGAGAGGCCTCAAAATCGACGGAGAAATATTTTCACTGGTAATTTTTCAACATAAAATCACATGAAACTAATAAAAACAATATAAAGTAATATATAACATCTAAATAATAATCAACATAACAAAATAATAAAAGTAACATTCATAAAATGGACTTAGGGTAATGAATTGGTTCACCTATGGGGTTTGGTAGATTTCATTGCGGCTTAAGAGTTTTGGGTCATGACATTAAGACAGGGTACTTTCTAAACATTTTAATGAGATCAAAATTTATCTTTTTAGTGTTAAGTAATATCATAACCATTAAGATACTCAATAAAAGTCACCTTAGTACCTTTTAAATCCTTAAAATATCATATAAACTGTGTCACGCCTCAAATTCGATCAAAGCACAATAAGCATCCGATATTATGAAACCACATCAAAAGCACCTTATATATATGTGTAATATCCCGAAAATTTCTAAGTTAAGACTCGAACCATTCTTCATTTGTGAATAAGATTATACCGAGTGATTCTAAATTTATTTTAGTGTTAAAGTCACTAGATGTAACACCTCAGATTTCAATAAGAACTAAAGAGAAATTCGTTCAAGTCACCCATCAGTTTTTATCTTTGAGTCAACTTCAAACGATCATATCTCTTATAATATAAAGAGGTGGACCATGACCTCCCAAAATGAAGGTCTTTGAGTCCTCTTTCCAACGCCACCAAGTTTGCTTAATTTTGAGCTCGGAGTAAAAAGTTATGCCTGTTTGAGTGAAGCCTCTCTATTTAAGGCATTTTTCACTAGGCTTAGCACGTTTTTCCTCAACCAATTAAGGGTCTAATCATATCTAAACCATTATTTGTCGTTCCTAAACACTTAGAAAAATAAGAGAAGAGTTCAAGATGAGAAAGTGCTAGGTTTTGAGCGTTCGTCAAGATCCTGTCGATTTTCGCCAAGAACATTATTCTTTCCAGGTTTGTAAGGCTTATCATAGTGATGGACTTATTCGTCCTCATGCCATACATCTAATTTATCCATGAAATCGTTGTATTCAAAGAGTTCTTTAGTAGTTCTTGATTTTATTCAATTCTTTAACAATGAAAGTTGTGAATTCTTTCGTGTTGTTGATCTTTGGTAAAATTTATTTTTTCCAAAGGGATTGTGTTGAATTCCTCTTGTATTAGTGTTGGGTTTGAGAATCAAGAAGCGTTTAGGAGAATTTATCCCATTCTAAATGAGTTAGGACCCTAAATTGAGAAGAAAAATTCGACGTCTTTCTAGGAAGGGGACTGGGGCGGCGCGCCACCCATAGCGCCATGACTTTTGCTCTGTAGTTTGGGGTCTGGTGCCCCGCGCCAGTCAGTGCGCCATGGTCGCCTGGTCCCTTTTTCTTTCTGTGCTTCTTTCCGAACATGTTTCTTTAAATCGTGACTACATTCTCCTCTTTGTATTAGCACATAAAGGCTCAATTAATCCTTGAGAGATCCTACATGTACTAATCACATGTCTTAATTTACATTCCAAACTAAAGAGAGTTTAAGAGAAAAGTTCAAGAGGTTTTATTGAGTTGATATTGAGTTCTTGAGTTCTCGAGTCTGAGTATTGAGTTTCCTATATTGTCATTGAGATCCTTGAGTTGATTCGTTCATGTCTATATTTCAGCATGAACTCTATTTTGAATTATAAATCTTGAGAATCTTTTATAGCTAATATTTGTGTTTAAACTGAGTTTTTGAGGAAAGTTTAAAGAGACATTTTGAGTAAAGTTTAAGGGAACTAAGTATTCCCAAATGTATCATTTTTACATTGAGAAAAGAGAAACTTTGATATCTAAAAAGAGTTTATGAGTTCAAAGGTATTTCAGAATAGTTACCTCTTTTAAGAGGATAGTTTGAGCAATTATCTCAAACCAGAGAAAGAGTATGTTTAACTCATTTGAGCATGAGTATATATTATTGGGAGTAATATTGAGCACTGATATGAGGATGAGTTCAAACAACTCAAAATCCTCATAAACCATGTATGCCAACATGGGTAAAGAATCATATTTTTTTAGATGAATCCTTAGTGCCTTCAGACAGAGCTTAGTGGATCCACTTAGTTGAGGTGTTCTATACCCTGCAAGGTATAGAACAGTTCTAGCAGCGTGGGCGAGATACGGTATCATCACGTAGCTCATAGTGATGGTTGTCGGTTAGAGAATCTCCCCAATAAGAGTAGAAAGTATCTTATTGTATTTTTATACATCATTGGGTTTATAGCTCCTGTTTTATAATGTTTTAAATATTTCATCTATCATTGTTGCTTTTGTATTGGAGTTGAGTTGAGGTGAGTATGTCTTCCAGCCTTATCAGTTCAGTTATCTATGCTTTCAGTTCTCTTTGCATACTCGTACATTCAATGTATTGATGTCATTCGACTAACATCCTTTTATAATGTAGATACATGTGTTCAGGATTATCAACATGCGCTTCGTTGAGATCACTCTACACTCTAGTTAGCTTTTGGTGAGCCTCCTAGTATTCTGGAGGACTTCACATTTACTTTTAGTTTAGTAGTTTTGAGATGTCGTGGGTCTTGTCCCGATATCCCTCTTTAATAGTAGAGGCTTCGTAGATAGTTATAGTTGAGGAGTCTTTCAGTGTTTACTTTCTTTTGAGTTGTTTTACAAACTATTAATATTGCTATTGAGTATTTTTCAGATTTTGTGAGTTGAGTATTTGGGTTTAATGGATTTAATTCAGTTTTAAGCCTATTATTGCTTGAGTTAGTTTTCCGCTTGTAGTCAGCCAGAATGAAGGTTCACTTGGGGACCAACAATGGTTCTTGAGTGTCGGCCACATCCAGGGTGTAGGCTCGGATAGTGACAATATGATAGTTCACATAGTTGCCACATCATTCTTACCGAGTCCAATTGTGCATATTTAAATCAAGACTATTAATCAATGAAGTAAAAAATAATTTAAATGATGCAACAATTTGTATGACAGTTAAACATAACAGTGTGCTCCAACACATCAAGCAACGACTATGGAGACTCTACGAAAAAGAATACTAACTCGATACAAAACTACAAAAATCTAATGAAGTAGTAAAAAGAGTCAACAGAACCCCACGAGCAAGAATATATGCTCACCAAAAATCTAGATGAATAAGCAAGTCCTTCTCAAATGTCTCAAACCTCTAGAACCTTCTCCTACCCACTACCTAACACACTAAAAGAACTAGTATTAAATGAGACAAAAAAATTATGATAAAATTGTACAATTTCAGAGATAACAGTCAAATCGTGAAAACTTGGTGAAATAATTAATGAATAAATAGTCAATTTTAGTTTATTATGTTCAAAATCAAGTAAAGGCCTATTAATGTAAAAGTCAAGTCAATCAAAATATTTTCATGTCAAATATTAGGTTATGAGGTACATACTTGTTGAAAGATTCTACGGATAAGGTGACGTTCATTCAAGAGGGACTTCTCAAAACTCAGAACATACAAAAGAGTTATGCATATTAGAAGGTATAAGATTTGTAGTTCATGGTTGGAGAGAAGGTATTGTTAAAGGTATCATCCATAAAAGGTTTTATGAGGTTTGGAAAGAACAAACTTAGCCCTAGGTTTATTAAGTCATTTGAGGTATTGTAGTGTATTGGCGAGGTGACCTATGAAATGGCTTTACCTCAAGGTTTATCAAGTGTTCATATGGTATTTCATATTTTGATGCTAAATAAATACTATTTTATAATTTTTCATGTAATTTAATGGGACTCGGGGTAAATGGATCAGAATTTGGCCTTGAGGAGCAGTCTATAACTATTTTGGATAGGCAGATTCAGAAGTTGAAATCTAAGGATATAAATTCTACAAATGTGTAGGGGATGCATCGTCTGATGAAGGAATCCACTTGTACTGCATTAAACAAGCGGAGCAGAATTCCCAAATTTTTGAGCGACCATTTTACGTTTGGGGACAAACATGTAATTTAGTGGTGGAAAATGTAATAACTCTCATAGTCATTTTGTGTTATCTGTATAATTTCCCTTATTTGACCCCTCATAACATTATTTAGTTATTTCTGACTTGTAGAGATAAGCGACACGATTTCTAAGTGATTAGATGTGTTTTGGGAGAAGATTCTAGTTTTGTAAGTTTAAAATTTGACTAAATTTAACATTTTAGATAACAGATTAGATTTGACAATTCCACTAAATTCAAAAGGTTATTTATGACTTGGTTGTATAATTAGCATGAACCTCAAGGTGTTCGGGAGTGATTTGGACTATTGAGTTAATTTCTAGATTTTTAGAAAGTTTGAGTTGGCCATGATCAAGAATTAGTCAAGACAATCTAAGATTGATGATTTGATGATTCCAACAGGCTCGAAACATGTTTTATTATTGATTTGCATATTTGATTTATGTTTGGAAGGGGGGTTAAAATGATTTTTCTAGGGTCAAATTTAAATTTGGATGAATTTTGAGGTTGTGATAATCCTGGTGCAGTGTTCCTTCTTTGCATTCCGAGAGTACCACCGTGATCACGAAGTGACTGGGTTTGTGGGTTTTGTGTTAATGTCGAGGGCATTATGTTTACAAAAAGGTCACATCAGTGAAGGTTTTATGGAGAAATTAGTTTGTTGAAGAGGCTATATGGGAAGCCGAAGAGGATATGAAAGTTAGATACCCTAATTTATTTGTTCTTCGTGATGAATATGTTGAAGGTAAGATCTCTTCCACTATTTCAGACTCAACACATATGCTTTGTGGTTGAATGTTTCAGTTTCTGCATTATATTCGTGCGTTGTGTGCTCTTTCAAATTCTTATGACCTTGATAGAAAGATTTGGTTCAGAGAAGGTTAGCTGAAGTTGGTTATCCTAGCTTGGCCATCATTAGAGGATGAATGATCCCAAAGGGGAGATATTGTAACACCTCACAACTCTACTCTTAAAATCCAAATCATTCTTCGTAAGTATATAAGCTTGAATCGGGTGATGTCCTACTTGTTCATGTGTGTTAAGGTCAATTACCAAGTGTAGGAAGTGTATCAAATGTGGTTTGGGTCATAAGGAACATCTAGCACTAAGTGAGTTCAAGCCTTCTTATTTGCTAAGTTTTTCGCATTAGTTCATGCATGGGTCAACTTTAATGAATATCTCTCTCTAGATATTAAGATTAAGGTGTCCCATGACCTATCAAATAAAAGGTCTATGAGTGTTCCTTCCAACGCCACTAAATTTGCATCATTTGGAGTTCAGAGAAAAATGTTGTGAATGTTTTTATCAACAAACACTCATAGTAGAGAATTTAGTTTTACATGTCAACTTTACGGTCTGTAAAATAAATTACGATCCGTAATTCTACGTCATAAAATCAACTTTTGAAAATGAAATTTTGGCCTGATTCCCAAGAATCCAACTATGGGTCGTAAATCCATATATGGGTCGCAAAATGGGCCTGTACAATGAAGTCCTCAAACTTGTTTTTTTATCCAATTTTCACGGGAACAAGTCATGAACCATAAATCAAACCACGAAATGTTATTAGGGCTCGTGGAATGAACTTTTGAGGCTCAGATTTTAGGCCTGAATTCCACGGACAGAATCCACAGGCCGCAGATCAAACTATCGTCTGTTGATTGGCCTTGTGGAATGTCCTGACATTTTAATTGGGGTTATTTCAGTATTTTCTCATTATTCCCAAGCTTAAACCTCAACATTTTAATACCTAATTAGAAATTATATTGTAGTATTTCCTCAGAATACTCTCATAACCTTCTCCACAAACGTAGAGTAAGAATTAGAAGAAGGAATCTAGGGTTTCAAGTTTCTCAATCAAGTTTTCTTCAAGAACCCTTGTTCTCCCAAATATGTAAGTCTATCATAGTGAGGGATTAAGTTATTTCTCATGCCCTACATCTAGAGTTTCAATTAGTAAGATCAAAGTTAAGATTTTTACCCCATAATTCATGATTTTTAAATTTACTATATATTACTATTGTTGAATTCTTGATTGCATTATAGAAATTTTATCACTTCACATTATTAATGATCTTTGATTATTGTTCATGCTTAATATATCAGATGAACCCTTTTTTGTGGAGAGCTATTTGAAAATCTTGATATTTCAATTCTTATGCATTGTCTTCATGAATAAAGTAAGTTCCAAATCTTTAAGTAATATTTCATAAAGAGATTCATGAAAACATGAGTTACTTCAAGTTCATTAATTTCAGAAAGAAAAGCATAGTCAGTTTTAAAGAGACATATCTTAGTTTGAGAAAGTACAATTAGTTTTTCTTTATAACATAGTCTTTTAAAACAAGTTTAGTGAAGTTAAAAAGAAGTATTTTTTAGTATTAACTCAAGACAAAAATTATCAGTTTTTTTCTAAAGTGGGACCTTTTCCCTAAATGGGGCATCATACATTTATTGAGCATTATAACATTTTTTTGACAATAGTATTTTGCAGCGAGTTGGTTAAGGTGTCACGATCCAAAAATGGACGTTTTCCACCAAGACAAGTCAGTACCAACCCAAAGAAAACGAAAGAAAAGCAGAAAACAGTAAAAACAAGAACAAGAACAAAATAAAGTGGAAAAACTTATTCTTCTAATAAAACCCCCAAAATCTGATTGTCACGCATACAAGCCACTAAATGCATAAGTGCCGAATTAAGAAATTAATACAAGTCTCAAGCTTTGTTTCTCAAATAGACCAAAGTGTAAGGAAAGGAAAAAGAGGATCCGCCGAATGACAAGCAGTTACCTCTTCAAGTCCTTGACGAGCCTTGAGATCAATAGAAGGAGAACGAGATCATGCAGGTCTGGACTCGGAACCTACACAAGTGTAGAAGCAGAGGTGAGTACCAACAACACGGTACCCAACAAGCAACCTATTAAACAAAGCAACTAGCTAGAAATTAAATACCCCTTACACTCCAACCAAACCTCCTCAAACTACACCTGCACAAAAATCAGCTCAACCTAGGAATTCTACAATACACGGCTCACAGACCTAATATTCACAGTTCAAGCTTCACAAATCAACAATCGAATGAGTCAAATAAATCAATCTCAATGAGAAGTAGTTCAGAGACACACAACAAGTACATCATTTACAATTCGCAGGCAAGTCACGCATAAGCATCAAGTGTATCAAGTCACAATGATCATCACTAGCCGGAATCATTTCCCATTGGCTTATAACACTCGCCGGCAAAGACCTCGGCACAACAACATTCGCCGGCAAAGACCTCAGCATGATAACATTCACCAGCAAAGACTTCGGCCTAATAACACTCGCCGGCAAAGACCTCGGTATAATAATCATCACATGTCTCATCGCGGTGTTCAACGATCAAATCACACAAGTCATATCACACCACATAGAAGAGACAACAATTTGCACAATTCAAGTCCACATTCATGCTTTCAAGCATATCATCAATCAATCAATAAGGGTTACATTAAGTCAATTCTCATCATCATGTTCAACACATAACATTTTTCATTTCAACCTCCCTTTTGTTTATTCATTTAGATATAGCAAGTGGACAATTCAAACCCTTCATCTCATTCCTATTACTCCCAACACGAAATCAACAAAGGAAGCATACAAATTCGAACTAAAATACAAGGTTTAGGAAGCCACTTGTCTTAAATTAATCAAAAATCACTCCAATAGTTGAGTCTTCCCCTTCCGAACCACTTCCGAAGCCATACAATCTATAATAATTAAGTATATACAATCACTTTCCAGAAGAAAAAAAAACACCCACAACGTTTCCCTTAATCAACACAATACCCAATTCCAAAAATCAAGGTTTCAGTCCAAAATTTAATACTTGAAAACATTACTCAAGGCTTTAGGAAGGGAAAATCATTTCGAAAATGGACTTGAAAATCAGTTCATAACTCACTTTTTCTTTGAAACTCAAGTTCATGAAGAACTCCCAATTTATTAACCCAAAATCTTGATTTAAACTCATAAATTCAATAATAATAATGGGTAATCAAAGATTTAGAGTAAAGAAACGTTACCAAACAATTTTATCTTGACAAAACCCACTTAAAATTGCGTCTACCAAGTTCTCAAAGCTCCAAAAATGAAAATGGGGAAGAAAACTTGAAATTTGGGTTTGACAAAGCAGTGGTCCTCTGGGAACGCGGACCCCTACCCACGAACGCGGGTTTTAAATGACCTAGACCTTCGCGAACGCGACAGGTCTCCCATGAAAATGGAGGTCAACACCTTGACCTTCCACGAACGTGGGGTTCTCACCCCATGCCCTCCGCAAACGCGCCAAAAGCTCTGTGAACGCAGGGGGTTGCACCAGAACACAAAAAAACCAGCCAACTCAAAAACATCGAAAGGACCCTCAGAATTCGTTTGGAACCCCATAAACACAAACTACGTATGCAAAACGATTATACTCAATGTTCCAGACTCAATGAAACCGTCAAAACATGAATCTGAGGTCTCCTTAACCCGACATCCGTGAAAACCACAAGAAACAGACTCACGCCTAAAAAGGCTAAAATAAACTCTCAAAAATCAACCAAGACCTCACCTAGGCCAAAAATAATCCCCAAATCCAACGAAACTCTTAGAATTCCAATCCGAGTATCCGATCCCCGAATGTTGACCAAAGTCAACCCAAAGACTATAATTTTATAATTTCACAACTTAAGACCTCAAATCCTCAAAAAGACTTGGAGATTGAAACCAACAATTCTCACATATCATATTTCACATTTTGTGACTGATGGAATTGACGAAATCTCATTCCGACACTCAAAACTCCAAAAGAAACCAAAAGCAACTTTCTTAAAAACTTAGCCGTTCAAACTTAAAATATACCAAAATTCTCAACATTTAACTCAAAGTTCAAAACCAACTTTTTAAACTCGATCAATAACGAACTGGGGTCGACATCAGGAGGGCAAAATGGTAATTTTTATAGAAAAATAAAAAATGACCGACCAGATCATTACATAAGGGTTCAAATAATCCAAACCCCATAATAGCACCATTGGTGTATGATAAGATAACATGACTCTGGCAATGTGGGTAAGACATTTATTCATCATGATCTCACGTGATAGTTATCAATTAGAGAAACTCCCCAAGAAAAGTAAAGTTATATTATTTTCATTATTTTTTATTATTGTATATATCTCAGTTGTAAAGATTTGTTGTTAAAGTACACCCGCATGCTTTACTATCAGTTGACTTTATGTTAGTCTATATTCTGATTTACTCATTCAGTTCAGTTTATTTCAGTTGTTCATTCAATCATTTTACATACCATACATTTCATGTACTAACTTCATTTGACGCTGCATCTTTAAATGATACAGATTCAGGTGTTCAGGATCGGCAGGAGACACTTCACTAGGATCGTTTCCCATTAGCTTTATGTGAGACCTCTTTCCTTTCACAGGGCTCCCGTTTATTTATTTTATTTAGTATTTAGTAGAAATTTCTGCTAGAGTGTTCAGTTAGCTGTGAGTCTTGTTCTGGCACCTATCTTCAATTTAGTAAAGGCTTCATATACGAGTTAGTCAAGTTATTATTTTTAAATATTTTCAAATACTTATATTATTAAGTAGACTACTTTTCAGACTTCTACATCAAGTTGTTGAGATAGTTTATTTTATTTAAATCCTTGTGGTGCTCATCTATTATAAAGTTTCTGCATAATTTGTTTAATCTTCGACATAGTAGTAAGCCAGACCAATGATTCGCCTAGGACAAACAATGATTCTGAGTGCCGGTCACTTCTATGGTGTAGATTTAGAGCGTGACAGTATGTTCTGGAATAGGTGTATCAATTGATTTGGTGTTAAAAGAATGACTCAGCTTTATGTAATTTAGGTTGGAACTTAACTGATAGACAATATATGACTTAAATTACTTATTTGTTGTTGCATCGATGTATTTCATGTGTTATACCATTCGTTGATGATTTAGTGGCCTTAGGCAACTATGTAGGAAATAATATGCTTATTTAAGAAAGTTAGTAGCCTAAGGGCGTTGTTTTTTTAAAGAGATATGTTTATTCCTATTGCATTTGAACACCGTTTGTTATCGTGATCATGCATACATATCCATTTATCATTTATCATGAATCAAGAATATGATATGATGGATATAACAAAGTGATGAAAACTTGATGCTAATTTCAGGTACTTAATATTGATGTTACGGAAAACCAGAGTTAATTCGAGGTACTTGATATTATTGTGATGTTGAGAAAATGATTTTGGACAGGTATGTGGATCTCACGAGTTCTTCATGGGTCTCAACTCTCAACAAGCTATCGATGGAAGTGGGTGTAGACCAAGAGAATAATATGATCATCATATTGTAATGCCTTACACTTATCTTATCTTTCTTTCTTGCTTGATGTCATTGTTACTTGTTTATCAAATGATTCTGGTTAGCTGTCGTCTCCCCATTTCTCTTAAGTTAGTGGATTTGAGGCATATGATTTAGTTAGGATACATTTCATACTTTTTATGATATAGTTGTCTAACTCTTGCTTAGTCGGTTTATAATGCCTTTTGAGTATACAATTTCTCGCATTCATACTACACTTGTTCCATCTTTGATGCAAATTTTGGCTATAGCAAGCCCAATTGATTCTACTGTCTAAGGCAATATTATTCAGAAGCTATGGTGAACTACTTGGCATTCCAAGCGATGCATGACTTTCTCTATCTTTATTACCCTCATCGTTTACTATTTCAGACAGGCTTATAACTTAGAAGTAGATGTACTAAGTCTTTAGACGCTCTTATACTTGTGACACTAAATTTTAGGTGTATTTTTTGTCATTCTGCCCTTCTATGAATATTTTGTGAAAACTTGACTTTAAGATTTTACTTTCATTATTTTCATTACTTTCACATGATGATCAGATGTTCGATTTGGGTGAAGAGGTGACTTAATAAGTTCTTGTAGGTGTCATTATGATCTTGATATTTTGGGTCATGACAACCATGGAAGTCTCTCACTATTATAAAATTCATAACATATGATCATAAAATCTGAAGATATCACAAATATATAAATAAATGATTTAAACATCGAATAGGGTCTTTCACATCTAAGATGGTGTTTCAAAAACATAATAGGATGTTTCGAACATTTAAAATAATATTTCGACATCTGGTTAGTTTGTTTCAAACATTTTGACAGGATATTTCAAACAACTCTCAAGGTATTTGAAAAAACGAAGACTACTTACATATTTATAAACAAAGAAGAACAAGCTAACACAATCTTTTATACTCACAATAGAGGATTAAATGATCAAATATCCCCCTTTGAATTAATGTCCAAGATAATTTATTGACAAACACGAATGAGTTCTTTTGCACTAGTTCTTCTTTTTGTTCCACTATTTTTTCTCAATTAAGAAAAAAATTCTCAAAAAAAATAAGAAGAAGATTTGTGTGAAAATAGAGCTGAGATTGAAGAGAGAAAAAAAATGAGATTCAAACGAACATATTGGAGAAGCAGACCTAGGAGAAAGAGGAAGTATTTTTTTTTTTTTTTTTTTTTGGGGGGGGGGGGGGGGCG
>JAJONR010008542.1:0-29683 GCA_029582245.1 Solanum etuberosum | reverse complement strand
TTTAGGAAAATCAATTTCATCCCATTTAATAGGCCTTCTAGTTATAACTTTAGACTTACTAAAATTTGTTTCTATAAGAATCGTTTCATTTTTAAAATCCATAATTTTACACATAGGGTTCAAGGTGTATAATGATTTATAGTAAATTCTATAGCAAATACATATAACTTCAGTACCAGGCAAATAATCATAACCATGTAATTTTATACTTAATATTAAAGTATTTAGCGAATTTTCATCATTCAAAGAAATTTGTAAATTAGGATAGGCGTTAAAATATACAGGGCCATAAGCCAAACTGGTTTGAACCGTCCCTATCAGGGATTTTTTCCAATTCTGATTTCTGCCATCCCTTAGAGCTGCTATGAAGCTCTCAGGTAAACCTCTTAAAGTGAGTGGCTTAAAAGCAACTTGCACCAAACCAATATGCATAAATCTATGTGTTTCTCTATAAGGGGCAAAATCACTTTTAGACAATAATCAAAAAGTACCATGATCAGAATCCACAATAATAGTTTCCTCTGTGATCTTGACAATTTGTTTAAATCCCATTTTTTCAAAAGTATCCATTTGGTATACAACCTTGGGCTGAATTTTAGGGATAGTCCATTTATTAAGAAGATCTAGTTGTTGAGACATATCATATTCCTCTTTTCTACTATTTTTAATAGTAGTATGTTTTTTAATGATGTTCATAAAATTAAGATGTGTCGGACCAACAACACCTACTACTACTATCAACATTGCTCTGATACCATCAGTTTGAGATAAAAATATTGTTGTTGTTTTGTACTTTGGAGAGTTATTGCGGACGGATCCCCAATTAAGGTATTTCTCTTTCATCTTTTATTATTTAAAACGTTTTAAAAAGATTTTTATAGCCTAAATGATAGGCTAAACAACTCGTGTTGGACTAACAACAACTTCAACTATTAAGACATGATGAGAAAAAGACTGTTCCGATGTCTCTAAGGTCGAGGTAGTGTAGTCCAGGGATAGAAAGAACTTGACTTAGTCTGGTGTTCCTGGTAAGGCCCAAGTCAGCCTAATAAAAAATTGAGTATCAATTTTTTATTGTATCAGTTTAGCCATATATAATGAAATGATCCCAACTATTAAATACTATTTGAAAACTTGACAAAAATCAATTATGTCCCTAAACATTACTGAACAAATTTGTACCGGCGGGGATCTCAATATATATATATATATATATATATATATATATATATTTCTACTATAGTAGAAGCATAAGTAAAAGTATATGGTATCAACATACTTGCTTCAAGATAAATTAAGGTATCCATAAGTTTGCTTCGGGATAAGCCAACTAATAGAGGATATTTTTGTCATTGTAGTTACATAATTTACCCTAACTTTATTTTACTCCACATGGTTGCCAAACCATCACCGTATCACTATACGTGGCTTTCATGCCGTTTCATCTTTGTGCGATGATCCTTCAAAACTCTCTTTATCTTCTTCTTAGTTTCTCAGAATAATAATGCTGAAATTTCAAGGTATTTCTTTGTTTTTAATTTTTAATAATTTGTTTCCCTTCACTCTCTTCATCTTTTCTTTTACGCACTCAGAATATATATGTTAATAACATATATGACAAGTACAAATTAGATACAAACAATATGTTTAGTACTTAATTGAACTGATATAAATTCAAAAAATCAATATTCCCTTTTGGTTGTTTCTAATTTTTTTTGGTTAAAGTTTTATGTAATTATCTAAACAGATCTGTTGATTTTTGTTTTTTTTTCCAGGTTCACTATTTTCAATCTCCTGTACTTTTGTAAGTAAAGCTCCTTAGGGTACCATCGCGTGTGGCTTCTTAAAGCTCTCCGGGGTACCGCCGTGTGGCTTCTTCGATTTGTCCATCCTTTTATTAAGTAGTTTTTTTGTTTTTGTGTATAAAATTTTTCATGTTGGTCGTTCATTTTGATAGATTTCAGCTGTGATATGTGTTTGTAAAATTAAAAATAAATTTCACTATGATACAACCATACTAGCTAATAGTAATTATATTTCATAAAATCAATTTACAAAATATTCATCTAGGAACTAGGAAGTTTGTGAAGCAAAGAAAATCTCAGAATGGTATCTTTTTGCTACTGCACAATCTTTTGAAAGGCTTAATTAATGACAAACAAAATGTACACACACCACCTGGTGCGCTTTACAGAGGTATGTGAGGCAACTAATGTCACACCCCGAGCCCACACCTTGGGCGGGACTGGCACTCGAGAACCATTGCTGGCCCCAAGCGAATCCTTGGCCTGACTTAACTCTTAGCGGAAGACTTAATTGACAAGAAGCAGTCTCAAAAGATAACTCATGCAATAACTTAAAGAAATATTAAACTTAGCCAAAATGGCAACTCAAGTCTTAACATAATATA
This sequence comes from Solanum etuberosum, assembly GCA_029582245.1. Classification (NCBI taxonomy): domain Eukaryota; kingdom Viridiplantae; phylum Streptophyta; class Magnoliopsida; order Solanales; family Solanaceae; genus Solanum; species Solanum etuberosum. The sequence continues at coordinate 27,273 of JAJONR010008542.1, read as the reverse complement.
ATGATAATGGAAAGACTAAAGAACTATAACTATTCGTCTATGAAGCCTCTAAAAATAATGAGGGATGTCGGGACAAGACCCCCGATCATCTTAACAACTGACTAACAAAACAATAAAAGGGGATCCTCTGGAAAGCAAGGAGGCTCACCAACTGACTCTGAGATGCTCAACTGGATCAACGAGGCGCTGGATGCTGATCCTGATTACCTGTATCTGCATCATGAGAAGATGCAGGACAAATGGCATTAGTACATTGAATGTACGAGCATGCGAGGGAAAAAGTAAACATGACATAAGTTTGAAAATAATCAGAAAAGAACACTTACCTTAGCTTTACTCAACTCATGGATACTAAACTCAAATGCAAAATAAAACAACAGTAAAGGTGCAGTTTATATAAAGCATTTAGACAGTGACAACAACTCAAGTTACTCATATAGTAAAGTAATATAATTCATTGGGAGTTTCTCTAACCGACAACCATCACTATGAGCTAATGTGATGGTACAACGTCTCGCCCACGCTGCCAGAACTGTCCTATAACTTGCCAAGATATAGAACGCCTCAACTAAGTGGATCCACTAGTCTATGCTAAAAAGCATTAAGGTGTCATCTAAAAAATATGACCCTTTCTAGTCACGATGGATACATGGTTTATGGAGACTTGAGTTATTTTGAACTCGTCCCCATATCGGTGCTCAATACTACTCTCAAAATATACTCAGCTCATATGTTTTAAAAACAAAACTCTTTCTGTGATTTGAGGTAATTACTCAAAAACTAGCTTAAAAGCTCTCTTGGAAATCGGTGTTTCCTTTCTTATTTAAATGTGAAAACATTTAACTCTTGGGAATACTTAGTTCCCGTATAATCTTACGAAGAAATGAACTTTACTCAACTCAAAACTCAAGCCTTAAAACAAAGTTAAAACATTTGTAAAAGACTTTTGGAAGACTCTATGAACTTCTCTTGACTTGACTCTTAACTTTCCTTGAATTGAATTATGGATTCACGGCTCATGATCTCATGTTTATGGATGATTTCATGATGTTTAGACGTACCTTAGAGTGTAGAAATCAACTAGAAAACTTAGGTACGTTGCTAGGGAACTCAAACGGAAAGAAGTGGGAAAAGGTGGAAGACCTGGCGTCCTTGGCGCTCTGAGTGGCGCGGGGCGCCAGAGGGTAAACTTCAGAAGCTGGGTTGGGGCGCACTGGCTAGCGCGGCGCCCAGAGCCCAAACTTCAGAAGTCCCTTTGGGGCGCTCTGAGTGGCGCGGCGCCCCAGCCCCCTCCCCAGGTTTTTGACGAATTTTCTTGCTCGTTTTTCAACTCTAAACCCTCTAGATTCAATTGGTTCTTTTCCCAAACACTTAGATTCGACTACATAACCAAAATATGTAAGAATCTATTCAAAACAACACCTAATCTCATGAATCAAACTCAAGAAACTTCTCAACAACTTCAACAACAAGAACCCACAAGAACTTAAACAAATTTCATCAAGAACTCATAATCTTTTCTTTCAAGAACACAATTACGCCGAATTAAATCATGATTGGCGCGAGGGTGAACTAACCCAATGCTATGTGATCTCACATACCTCGTAGGGATCACCCCTTGACGAAATCCACAAGCAATTCTTCAAGAACTTGGTGATTCCTTGCTTCTTCTTCTCTTTTCTCCTCTTCTTTTCTCTTCTCTCAAAACCCTAACTTAATTTCAATAGCGTAAACTGAATCTCATCAGTTGAGACCCCAACTTAATTACCAAAAATGAATTTAATTAATTGGGTAGTGAAAAGACCACAATACCCTTCTAAAATCTGGTTTTGACTTTCCTTATCTAGACAGCCCAACTTCAAATGGGCATATCTCCCTCATATGAACTCGAAATTGATCAAACTTGGCGGCGTTGGAAAGATAATTCAAAGATATTTCCTACGGTATCTTGTAGCATACCTAAATCATCCTGAGCTAGGAGTTATGATCGTTTGAAGTTGACCAAAAACTTATCCTTAGCTTAATTTGTCAAACCTTTCCAAATTTGATTATTTCAAAAAATGGTTTCTTCCAAATTCTAGTTCTTTCGAATAGCGGGGTGTTACAACTAATCAGACTTTAATGCTACTACACTCTAGATCCGCTACTAAAAACAATATACTTATCCTCTTGCAACAAATGCTTCACATGTATTTTACGAATACGACGTTGTTTAACTACAATGGTAGCTGCCCAGAACAAGTCGCTCAACTACAGAGGTAGCTTGCACAAAACAAGATGATGAAATGTCCTTTGCCAATACCAGCTTGTGTAAATATATGTAAACAGTCTGCATATGTTTATAATTATGTAAATATGTAACATTGTGTATATATACGCATAAACAACAATGCAGTGAAGAATGTAAATATTCTACTTTATCTTCCAAATTTACATTACAACACAATTTGTACGAGCACATAGGTAAAACTGTTGGGCCCGTGCGCGCATGGGCAACATGCATCTAGTATTTATATATATATATATATATATATTCATGAATTAATATATATATTTTAATAAATACGCATAAAAGAAAAAATAAAATAGAAATTTTTTTTAAGAAAAAAATAAAAAAATAAAGAAATTAATAGAACAAATAAGTTGAAAGAAATAATGTCAACATTAATTTCGGCTCTTTTCAAATCAGAAATTACATTTTTCCTTATTCTACTCCTAATTTGATATGAATTCCATAAATATTTTTTTTTTCTTCAAATAATTATTCCTTATTCTCCTCTTCATTTATATGAATTTTATAAATAGATTGATTCTTTCTCCAAATATTCTTCTTGCCCTTTGAACATTCTCCACTCTTATAAATTTCTCAACCAAATGAATTTTTTCCCAACAAATATCTCTTTGTAGGAAAATTATAGTGCAACATCCTTTCAAAAAAGTCTTTTATTTTGAAGAGGTACGCTTGTTGCATGACATTTCTTCTTACACTAATATACTCTCTCTTCTTTTTTTTCTGGATGAAGTAGAATTATGTATAATCCTGCTAATACGAAGTAGGACAAAATCTGTTGACATTATGAATTGCTTATGGAGTCATGACGATGACATCGGTACACATATAATATCAGATCGATGAAATACATTGTTAATAGAAGTATATAAACAACGTGATATTCAGAATTTGATTGACGTGAAAAAAGAAGAGGCGAAGGAGTCTATTGTTGTTGTTTATGGATGATCAAATGTTTGTATTTTATAGGCTAAATATAAACCGTTGTGGAAAATGAAAAGCTTTTGGTCTCTTCATCTTCTTTTTACTTAAATGTATATTAATTTGAGGAATGTTTTAAATGAATGTGATTAATTGGGTAATACATTTAAACACTTTCATTTTTTTAAAATATAAACTTAAAATAGAAAACAAATATAAATTGTCAAAAAAAGGAGATAAAAGATAAATATGAATGTTTTTTTAAAGATTTTTTATGATATTTTCAACCTTAGAGCATATATTAACTCACATTTCCTTTTCGATCGTTTCAATTGTAATTGCAATTCATTTGATAACTTTTTAGTCGACCTTTCTTGGGTTCACTAGAAATGTCATCAAAGCTATCTCTTCCTATCCGACCTAAGGCAGCCATCAAACCCTGTCGGATAGAAGTCTACTATAACTGGCTCATCTGTTTATGCTGGGCATAGAGATATGCCACATCAGATTGTTTATATCCAGCTTTATATATATTTATATAGATTTGTTTACAAAATTGAGTGAAATAAAAATAATACTACTAAAAAATGTCACTTTCTCCCCATATTTAAACTTTGAATGTATTTTGAAAAGATTCAATGATATCTTGTCATTTTGATCTAAAAAACAAGTGATTCTATGATAATATGTATTTAATCATTTATAATCACTTGTCCTATGTTCTTTCAATCATAATTATTTACTAAATATCCTTAATTTAGTAATATTAATTTTATTTTATAATATTATATACGATATAATACAATACACACGTGCCGTGAAATTAGTTGTGTAAATAAATGAGTTTAATTTTCATAAAAGAAAATTAAAAAAGAAAATGGAGCTCCTAACCATGTTTTAAGTTTGACCAAAAAGGTTTTTTTTGGGGAAAAGGTGTATTTGTGTGGTTGGTGTCCAGTAATTGTTTTTGGTGACACAAGAGCTTCAAGAGGTGGAGAAGATGGAAGAAGAAAGGGCTGGTGTTGATTCATCCCATAACAAAGCATGGCACTCTTACATCTCAGAGGATCTGCCTCGCACTGTCCAAGAGTCTACCGACTCCGCCATTCGCTCTGCCCGTTCCATACAAAATACATCCTCCACCCACCTTCGCACTCTTCAGGTTCTCTTAATTACCCTCCCATTTTACAAAGAAGTAGCACTCATTCTAGCATATGATTATTTATACAAAATGAATTGAAACCCCATCTATTTGTTTTTCTCTGTTTTGTCCTGTAACAAAATATGGTATGAGAAAAAAATGATTTACTAGGGTAGAACCATGATTTCAGTGTATGTGTCTTCAAGGTTGTGAAAGTTAGTAATTAATTTTGAAGCCTTACAGGTCTGCATGATGATTGCTAAATTGTCCATAAATAATTATTTGCAATTTTTTTTTTTTGTGAGAGCACTTGTTAGGTATGCAACCTGCACCTCAAATTGTTATTCTGATGCTTCTCCGTTAGGCAAATTAATCGGGGCTGCGGGAGTACCGTTTATGCAACTTTTCACTAGAAATTTCTCTTCCTCTTCTTAGCAAAGTTTTGCTAGTTTCCTCTCGTACTTGTTGCTCTAAAAATAAACTAAATGTAGAAAACTGATCAGGTAGAAGATTAATAGTTTAATTTGAAGGCTTCGCAAGGACCTTAACTTAATTAGAGTTCTGTTGCTTTAAGTTACCTTTTTCAAAAAAAAAGAAAAAGAGTTCTGTTGCTGAAGTTTGAAGGAATAAAACTGACTTTCCTCATCCCTGAAGTGCTAGTATGGTGGTATGGGGGAGTGGGGGTTTATAATTCATATCCTTCTCTTTGCATTTATGCAAAGAGGCTGTTTTGCATCTTGAACTCATGACCTATAGGTCACCAAAGAGCAGTTCTACCCTCGTGCCAAGGACTTTCCTCAAAGAAGTTCAAAGGGTTACCATCTTCTTGTGAGACCACTTGTCGGGCGGGCTGAATTGCTATGAAAAAGTTCCACGGGAGATATGCAGTAGAAATGGAACAAATAATCCTTTGGGCACTCTGTTGAACCACCAGCATTAAGTTGGCTAAATATAAAAGGGAACAAATAATTCATGAGAGGCTGATTAGATATTTGACACTTGCACATCTCAAATTAGAAAACATGTGCAATTTGCCATAAGAAAAAATATAATGTTGATGATAACGATGAAAAAAATGTAATATTGATGATTAAAAGAGACAAGTTTTGACAGGTTTTGTAGAAAAGCCAAAAACTCCTTATTACCTGAGTGGGGATGAACATGATGTTATGTCATGAGCTTTTCAACATCGAGTTGCCAGCAAAGTTTATCTCCTCTTTCTTTATCTTAAAGTCGCTTTAACTTCTTCAACCAACAATATGTGACAATGAGCTGATACCCAAAGCCATTATGACCCCCAAATCTTTTTGTTTTTGTTTTTGATGAAGTAATAATTTCATGAATGACATCAAGCGGGTGCAAATATTTACACAGATGAACTAAACAAATAGAAAGATATTGTCAGTTTTGGAAACTAAAAACTACGCTATGACTAGTGAACTGACAAAATCCAAAAATGGTCAAAAAGGTTGGGTTAAACATTTTTCTTCCAGAGAGTGACATGAAGTTGAGATTCCATCAAAACATCTTCTATTCCTCTCTCTGACTAAGTGCAACAAAAAATAGCTCTAGGGATGTTATAAATCTTTAGGGAAGGATCGATTCATAGGGCGATATATAAATTCAGCTCGTTAAAGGGAGGTTGAAACCTTAGAGTTCATTCACAGAGAGAACTCCTATCTCTTCAACTCTTCTAAGGGAAACTGAAACCTTAGAGTTCAATGGAAGAGAGAGCTCTGATCTCTTGCTTTTTGCTGAAATATGACTTCCTGATTTATTCATTTAAAGCCCCTTTAAATAGGAGTCTTATTACATCAATAGGAAGTCTAATTCTTATGAAAGTAGGAGACCTAAATCCTATTCCAAACTCATAACTATAGCTTAACCTAACCCTTATAAAACTATGAAACATAAACCCCATTCTAGAATAATAAATAAAGTTACTTAAATTATAAATAAATAATAAATAAATCTACTTAAAAATATAATTAAATACTTAAATTAATTGACTTCCTCGCATCCACAACAAGGGACCATCAGCCAGATGTTCTTGATGGCCTTATCAACTTTGTATGATCTCCAGCTCCTACAGGCCTCTTTAATGTTGGATGTCATGATCTAACACATACCAAAAATTGAGAAGAACATATTCCTTAACCCTGAAGCTACTACAAAGTGGAGGAGCAGGTGGTTGACACTTCCGGCATTAGGCTTACACATGTAGCATCCTATTGCGAATTGTATGCTTCTTTTCTTGAGATTTCCAGGGTCAAGCATGCTACATGCAAAGCTGTCCAGTAAAAGCTGATGACTTTAGTGGGTAACTTTGTTCTCCAATTAACTTCCATTGCCAAGAGTCAAAATTCTTGAAATGTGGTGAGCATATCCTGCCTTAATTATGTTTACCATGCCATCCGAATTGTTCCAAGCTATAGTGTCTCTCTCCTGAGGGTTCAAACTTTTTAGTCTTATAAGTAGCTCAATCAAACTTCCCATTTCTCAATCATGCAGGTTCCTTCTCAGTTGTAGATTCCATGCATTCCCATCTCTGTTTGAGCACTTGATGAATCATGATTTCTTGTTGCAAAAAGAGGTAGGGAAACTCATTTTTCAGGATGCTGACCAGCTACTTGTCCTTCTAGAACTTTGTGCTAGATTCATTCCCTACTTTGAAGTGAATGTTGGGGACAAACTCACCCATAGGTTAATTGTATTTCCAAGGCCCAGTTCCATGAGGGCTTCTTGTCAGCTTAGTTACCAATGATTATACAAACCATGTTCAGCTGTGACTACATCTTTCCACAACCCATGACAAAAATGACCCTAATATCTTTAAAGTTGGGAAGTAAAAAAGAGAGGCTATTAGGCTAACAAGAAATAGATTATCCTTTCTGTGAAGATCACCTCCTTATAATTTAGGCTCCGGGAAGCAATCTTTAAGTCAGACCAAAGCAATTCTATTACTCAATCGTGAACAACTTGCTTCCAATACTCTTAACTTGCCAAGAAGAATGACTTGACTGGCAAGATAAATTTATTGGAAATAATTAGTGATCTCAGTTGAGCCACTCATAATATAACCATAGTGTTACATAAAGAGACTTATGGCGGTCATCGACCTAGAAAGGCATAGGACAAAGTCCTGGTAGAGATTTTATGGAGATTTTTTTAGTCTAGAGGTGTACATGTGGCATATGTTAGAGTGAGTAATGACATGCAAGATGGGGCCAAGACCAAGTAGGAGAGTGGGAGGAGACTCAAAACACTTCCCTAAGATAAGGCTGCACCCGGGATCAAATCTCAATGACTCAACTCGTTTTGTTACCCTTGGTAATGGATTAATTGACACAACATATTCAAGAAGACGTACGATGTTGTATGTTATTCGCAGACAATATAGTATTAAATATTGATCGACAGAGACATGCGGTGGAGTTAACGATAGATGGAAGATATGGAGACAAACCCTAAAGTCTAAAGGCTTTGGGCTGAGCAGGACTAAAATAGAGTACATGGAGTGCAGGGTCACTATCTCCATCTCATGAGGCGGATGGGGAAGTGAGGATTGATACATAAGTCATCTCTAAGAGAGTAAGCTTCAAGCGTCTTGGGTCAATAATTGACGAGCGCAAACACACTATATATTTAGTGCTTTGCTAGTCAAAGATAGTATAGTATAAAGATCGTCTCCATAGGGATTGGTATAAATAGTAATTCATTCAAATGTTGCTAACTCTTATTCAGGTGATTAAAAAATAAGAGCTGATTGTGGTTATGAACTATGATTATCGACTAAATTATAAATGACATAATTGGTAAGTAGAAAGTTTAATATCAATATATATAAGAATATAGGGTATAAGGCAAAACCGGTGCATAATGATAGCCGAGATCTAATCCTGTTCATGTGTCATATCTAACGTCCTATCGATTCTCTCGAATTCGATATTTGATTTAGGGTACTCATAAGATTCAAATTTCTCTTTCGAGTAAATCTCAAGTTTAAGAATAAACTAACTATACCCCAATGAACACAAATATGCAAGAATATAGTTATGGATTATTTTAAAGGAAGAAACCATTTTCCTTATGATTCAATCAATAATTTTCAACAAGCTCTTTCTTTTACTTAGAAGAGATATATTGATTCAAACACACAAGACTATGCTAACAATATTCACTAATATTCCTCTTTCAAATAAATGAAATAATGAACAAGCTTGCAATTAAGTTCAACTCCCATAACTAATTCAAGCATCAAAACGAAAATCATAATCTTAACATATTCATCAATACACCATGTTTGTCAAATACCCTCTAAGAAACTACTCCTTCATATCCTCACCTTTATCTTGCTCTTTTTCTCGATAAACTAATTCTGGGACAAGTTCCAAACTCCTATAGCATTGAGTCTCTTGCGAAATTCTAAAATTGCCCCTTGTTTTGATGATACACCCCACACTGCGTGGTCGTGTAGCTGGGTTTGATCCTTTCTTCTCTACTGTGCGTCGATAGCTTCAGGCTACATAGTTGCGCAACTTCGTTGTGAACAACTTCACACTTTTTTTGTTCTTTTCATTCCTTTAGTACTTCTGTTGGTCAATCAATTTTGGGTACTTTGACCAAAATCAATGGAGAAACTCCGAACATATTCAATGGAACAGAGTGACCCATTTTGGGTACTTTGAAGAAAATGAAATAATAATTTCTATGTCACTCCTTTTCCTTTTATCTCCCATGATCAATATTTTTTTGAGAAAGGTAACATTCTTGATCAATATTTTCTACTCAAGTTTTTCACATCATGTCTCAGATTTTACATTTTATCACTCTATTTTAGATATTTGAATTATTTTTAGCCTAATTCTGCACCCCTATCCATACCTGGATCCGTATCCCGAATCTTAAAATTTAGAGCGTGAAGGATCTGATCTCTAGATCCGCACCGATTTGGACACCCGCACCTAAGTACGAGCAATTATTTCAGTTGAAGTACTCCCCAAACCAAATTCTCAAACTTTAAATACCCTATTGCAAGTTGAAGTTGAAATGATTGACCAAATCGTGAACTAGACGTTAATTTGCAAATAGTTTTCGAATATTTGAAATAATGTGCATGTCTAAACGGGTTTTTATTACCTTGGTACAAGCACTAAAGCAATGCACCACCTAAGCAAGGGGAAAAAATAACCTAATTTTTTATCTAGTTTCAGAGGTTAAATGCACCTTAAGCTAGCCTTAGACAACATTGATCCCACATTTGTTGAGGGAATGTCTTGTTGTCTTCTTATATGGTGTTAGGCTATCCTTCACCCTGTGAGCTATCTTTTGAGTTTGAATAACATCAAAGGTCCGTTTTCTTCGGGGTTCCATCTAAATCTTTCCATATTATCTTATCTTTATTGCCAATTCTGATCTATCTTTATTGCCAATTCTGATCTATAAGTAATGTTTTGCAGGATTTTATGCCAAAGATTAAAGGCCAGTATAGAACTTATGAAGAGGTTTTCTTTAGGAAAATTAAAGGTAACTTGGACATGCCTTCTTATAGTTTAGTATGGACAATTGTGCTTATATCTTCCTGAATGGATAGATCTAAAATCGATTACTGAATGCTGTCTACCTTCTATGCATTATAATTGCAATGCTTCTCATCATTTGTTGGTCAACAAGCTTTTGTTGCACATTTTCAAAAACAAGTGAACCTCATTGGTTTATAGATTCTGTGAGTCTTGCACACTTACTTCTCATACATGTACTATAAGCGAATTCCTGCTATATATGTACAAAGAGAAGTCTGTCAATCACCTTTTCCCTCACTTTGAGATCGTGTATGACCTTTCATCACGCGCTGCTTTCTTCAAAATCAAGTGAACGATGCATCATTCATTGAGGAATTTTTATTGACTTGTCAGGGAGTCGAACATTGATAAAACTATAAGGAAAAATTTGGGATGAAGTCTGCTTTGCCTGATTGGGGGTCAGTGCTATGGGGAAAAATACTGTAGTCGATGTTTTGTGGAGAATCCTTACCAATGAACATGATAAAGGTGCTCTGCATGCTTCCTTGGGCAGGAGAAAGCTGTTCAAGGAGATGATGAGCTTTTCACTTTTCTTTGTTCTTTTTGTAAGCCTAATTAGACTAGTTCCTATTTTTCTACTTGTGCTACGGTACTTTATGCACTGTCTTGGTGCATTCGTTTATCACTTCAATTTACTCTTTAGTTATCTGAGGGAATAAAAATGAATGCGTGAATGTTCATCTCCTTTAGTTCTACATCGATATCCTTAACTTTTTATTGTTACCTTTGTTAACTTCTTATTGTTACCTTTTGGTATTTGACAAGACTATTGTGACTATTAATTAATCTGACAGTAGGAATCTGATTTGAGATTAACTTGGTAGATATATTTTTCTCCTATAAATGCTCTTCAATCTATCCTTTCAGATGAGTTGGTATCTGCAAGAGAGCACCCTGCTATTGCTGGGGGAATTGGTATTGCTGCTGGCCTCCTCCTCATGCGAGGTATTACATGTACTTATTTTTATTTTTTCATGCATAATGTGCTGGCAATTGATTAGGTATCACTTGTAGCCTGTTTGGACGTTGGCCTAGTTTCTAAAATCAGCTTATTTTGAAAAATGTTCATTTCAAAAGCACTTTCCAAAAATGCTTTGAAAGCACTTTCGGTGGGAATTAGTTTGTGTTTGGCCAATAAATTTGAAAACACTTTTGAACAACAATTAGTGTTTGAACAAGATTTTTTTGAAGTGTTTTTAAGTGTATTTTTCTCAACAGTGCTCTTCGAGAAAAAAATAATACTTTTTTAGCTTCTGAAAAACAGCTTTTGCTATTCCCCATAAGCACTAATTTTCTCCCAAAAGCTTGTCCAAACACCTCACTTTTAAAAATAAGCACTTTTTAGAAAAAAATAAGAACTCTTGGGAACCAATAAGCTTGGCCAAACATTCTATTAGTCTTAGATTGCTAGAAGAAGTTGGCATTCCGTTTGTATACTGACTCCTATTCCTCATTGTTTTTCTGAGGCTCCCCATTAATTAATTTAAAATGTTGAGATCACTGTGAAGTGTGGCTAATCTTATGCGTATTGTTTTAAGTTATTCAATGTGGAAAAATTAATCTATTCAGTTAAATGAGGATTAACAAGGCTTAAAAAGTGCTCTCAAATCAATAGACATTGAATTAAGTTATTATAGCAGGAGATAAAGAATATATAAGCCTGTGACCGGTTAAGAGCCCATCTCCAATATGCAGTGACAAACTTCTTGTGATTTTCTAAGCTTTTGGACAACTGTGTATGAAATAACTAGCATTTGCGTCTTGTTTTCACTTTCTTTTTGTTATTTTTGATGTTGAGATTTAGTGAACTTTCCATTTTTCTGTAGATCGATTTAAAAGATCTAATTTGCACTACCTCAGTTTTTTTTTTTTTTGCTTTCAGGATTTGGTCCATTCTGCTTTCTTCTCCTGGTTAAGAATTTTAGTTCTTAACTTGTTATTATTGCTTAATTGCATTACCTATGCCTTTCAAAACTATATGATAGCACCAGAACTTTTGAATTGGGATTAGTAATTCTTTGATATTTGTAAAAGCAATAATTATATTGATGGCATGTACTAGTGACATACAGAATAATAGAGTATAGTCCTCAACAAATGGAAAGAGTATAGCTCTCCCTTTTTCTCTCTCCACAACATCCACATAAGTTCTGAACAGAATGTGGTCAGGAGATGGAAAACTAACGACAATACGACAAAATATTCATGTACTAAAAGTATAATGCTCATGGCAGATATATGAGTATTTTGTCTTTACAAGGAGAAGGGAGATCTGTGTTAATTATTTCTGAAGCAGCTTTGAATGCCGGCTAGAAAGACATAGCATTTAAGATGGGAAACTTCATTAAATGTTCTCCACAATTGGAGATCGTTGAGCCTCTGAGAATCACTGAAGCCAACTACCTATATGCTAAAGCTGTTAAAGATAGTAAATGGCAATCCAAAAACCCTGGTGAAGCCTCTGTTAGTTCCAAAAAGGGTTACATCTCTATCTCTTACTCATTCGGAACGAAGAATGATGGTTTGTTGAATAGATGTGTAGTTTAGTATTTCGGGAAGGAAATTTTAGAGGAACCCACTCTATCAGGCATAAGAAGGTAGACCTTTAGTGCATACAAGCCATATGTACCTAGCTTGTCACAAATGTAATTAATTACAAGGACCATGAGGGGCTTGGTGAAGATATTTGCAAGTTCATCACTTGACTTCACAAAATTGCCTGCCAATCTCAATGTGCTTAGTCTTCTCATAAAATACTGATTTTGATTCAGAATGTTGATGAAACGCGGAGTGATCAACTCCGCTATGAGTCATGCCAAATTCCTGAAATACTGTGTTGAACTTTCCAAACCAAGCTAGAGAAGACTGTTACAGACCATAGAGTGATCCTCGCAATCGACATACAAGGCTACTAGACTTGCCCCGAGCAACAAAACCATGTGGTTGCTCCATATATACTTCTTCCTTGAGATCATCATGGAGAAAACCATTCTTAATGTCCAACAGATTAAAAGGCCAATGGCGAATGACAACCATAGATAGAAAGGCAGACATATGCTATTTTAGCCATGGGAGCGAAAGTATCACTGTAATCTAGCCCAAATATTTGAGTATACCCTATTTTGGCAAAAGTAAATATTAAACAAAGAGCAAACGCCACTGGAAAACTCAGATCTACCAGAAACAATGCAAGGGTCGTTGGAAAGTGCTCAAAATCAAGAGACTGGTCGATATTGAACAAGAAGGTCCCTGAAAAATCGATGGCAGGCTCACGCACCTAATAGTCGCTGGAACCCTAGATTTTGCTGCATGTGAGGGATCTGCGATCAGTGATGTTGGTTTGGCTTTGGTCGCCAGAGGTTGGACCTTGAGGTGGTGTTGGATTTTGCACAACATTGACAAAGATTGAAACTACATATGTCACATAGGAGTCGGTCAACGCACAGAACTACGCAAATCAAATCTGAGGAGTCATCAGAAAGACGCACGACGCTTCGCAACTCAAATATAAGAAAGTTGTTTGGAAAGATGCAAGGTGCTACACAAATCAGATATGAGAAAGTAGTCACCGAAGAGATGCATGGTGCTACACAAATCAGATATGAAAAAGTAGTCATCGAAAACATGCATGGTGCTAGACAAATCAGATATGATAAAGTAGTCACCAGAAAGATGCATGGTGCTACGCAAATCGGATATGAGAAAGTAGTCACCGGAAAGATGACACGGTGATACACAAATCTGATATGAGAAAGTAGTTACCGGAAAGATGCACTGTACTACTCTCTTTGTCCCGAATTCTTCTCAATCAAGTCCTTAGCATGAATATTTTTCATGCATATAGTATTGCCCGAAATTTCGCTAACATAATCATTGATCAGATGGCGACATATATGGGTTATAGCCGCCCGCCGACAGTGGAAGCTCTTTGATTCTCTACCAGGATCGTGTAAGCTCTTATATTATGTGAGAAATATTGAAGAAGAATATTATTGAATTGTGTATCTACATTATTACATTGAGACCCTATTTTCGAACACTACATTAGACTTCTTTTCCAACTAGGACACTACATTATAATCCTTTTCTAAGTAGGATTTCTATATACTATTCCTATTTCCTATTGAATGTAGGACTGTATAAACTATTCTTGTTCTTATTCCTATTTTAATAGTTTTATATGGGTGTCGTCTACATATATATTATGTGATAACATCACCACCTCTCTCCTGTTACTACCAATATTTAGCCCCCTAATCCTTACTGGCCTTTGTAGGAATATACTGGCAAAAAAACCCCACTACATTACTTGTAAAGTGATTCCATGTTTTGAACCTCCATTGTTCAGTTCTTTTAGTTTCTTCTGAACTTCATACTCCAAAGAGCCGGCTTTCTTGATCACCGTGTACTTGAGCTGTTGATATTCACTTTGGCTCGAGATATAATAGATTGTTGAGAAAGCACTGCTCATAGTGTACCGATAATACATGTAGCCACCTATGTCTCTAGATACTTATTGTGCCCCTACCCCCAACTACTAAAGTGATGTTTCCGCTGATTTCATCCCACATACCCACACCTCTGTGAAGTTTCTCTATACTCTGCACTTGTAGGGTGAGGAAATAGGGTTGCTCCTCCATCTTATGAGTTTGTAACTTTTACAAGAGCTATCCTCTAGCCACTTCTGCAGTAAGATTTTGTTAAAGAACCAAATATCACGTCTAATTTATCGGATGAAACTTGTTTATTGTCCTCCTTTGTGGCTCAAGGAAAATATCTTTGAAGTCTCTCCAATCAATTTGTACCACTAATTGGGACAGGTGGTCTCCTTATATGAACTTGGGCAATTCTTCCTTCATGAGCTAGGTTTTGGGGTTGAATTAGGCCCAAAGACCATATCTCACATAGTATTAGAGCCAAGTCCATTCTTGTTTGAACTCCTATGTTATGTTGCCCATTCTCTAGTTGGCGGTCTGGGCGAGGGAGATTGTTAGAGTCCCACATTGGTTTGGAATGGAGGGGTGGTTTTCTTATATGGACTCGGGCAATTCTCCCTTAATGAGCTAGTTTTTGGGATTGGGTTATCTTCACTAAAAAGAGAATCCAATTAGTGGGGTCCATCTTTTTCTGTTTGCGATGTCCCTTTTTATGCTTGTTTCCAGACACAACCTCTTATAGCCACGTCCATTGATTATAAATTGTTCTGTAATGCAACTTAAGTACAAAGAAAGGGATAATATTGTGGTCCCTTCCCAGAAACAAAGAAAAGATGAAGTCATGAAAATTTTCCAGCATCTCCCACTACATCAAACGTGATCTCCTTCAGATTGATGCCTTGTCTGACAGCAATATTTGCAGAAACCAATAGCCACATTTTCTTTAACTAAATTATCTCTTTTTAAAACTATTTGAGGATCATATCACTAAGGAGGTGAATGTTGGAGGATTTAAGCGTGGTTGCTTTAAATGAGTTTGCACTTTGCCCTTGAAATAGTGTTAGGTTCATGATCCATAGACAACCATGTGTATTGCTAATTTTTGTTTTTTTCCTTCTACAAAGATGCTTATTACTTAGTTGCATTCACTAAAATAATGACATTTTTTGGTAGCTAATATCAAGCTTTCTTCTGTGCTAACCTAAAGGACCCCTTCGTGCAGGACCGAGAAGATTTCTGTACCGTCAAACACTGGGCCGTCTCCAGAGTGAGGAGGTAGTCTGCTCCCTTGTTCATGCAAAATAAAATTTCACTTAATTTGTCTGCATCATGTACTAAACTTCCATTGGGAGTTCTGGCCCAGCAGCTGACATGATTGAGTCCCGTGCATATGTCATCTTTTTTCAATCTGATTAAGGTAGTACTTCAACTTTTCAGGCCAAGTTTATTAAAGCTGAGAAGAATGTGAAAGAGTTGGGCCTGTCTGTTGGCTTAATGAAGAAAGAGAGTAAAAAGTTGCTTGAAAGAGCAACACTTGCTGAAAAGGATATGAAACGCGGCCATTCTGACCTCATGTAAGCCGTTTCTGTATGTTTGTTTGTGTCTTATCTCTGTAGTTTCTGCATTTGATCATTTAGATAATTAGGGTTGCTGGGAATCAGATTCAAAGTGTTGCAAAATCTGTCTACAATGTTGAAGGTCAAGCTGCTGGTTAGTGTACCCTGGTTTCCTTATTATTTTACAAATATGTACTTTTGCTCATTTCCTCCATTACCCACTGCTTCTCATTGTTTGCTACACGAGTCTGCTACCTATGTTAAACCTTTCTCTTGAATGGACCCATGGTCTAGCAACCAAATTATCTCCACTAAATTAACAGAAAGCTTGAGTTTTTGGACAAAACTAGGTTTGCTTTGCTACATGAAAGTTTTAGCTCATACAAATTCTGGTTCCCATAAAGCTTGCACTTTTTCCGGATTGCTTGAAGTGCCTGGTTTTGGAGAACTACAAAGGAAAAAAATATTAAGGTGCTTATCGGAAACAGATGTAAGGACAGGCTAGAGTAGTGAATAAACCTGTTGTTTTGCTTAAATCGGAGAATGTTTGATTGCTCGGCATCTTGTTATCTGCCTAGTGATGTTGTTGATTTAGATTGTTGTATTTTGAAAAGTTACCTTTTATTAATGCGACCCATGTCCTTGCATCAAATGACTTGACGGACATGGAAAATCAGGCCATACTTTGTTTCATTTGTGTTTTATGTAAGGAAAACTTCCCTTTAACCAATGACTCCTTATGTCATTTGTATTTTTTGTAATAAACACAACACTACTTTTCTAAAGGTAGTAGGATGGATTTTCTGGAAACTTCATTTCAAACCCCCCAAGTAAAGCTTTGTTGATGTGCAATAAAAAGCTTAATGCAACTTCTGTTTCTCAACTGATAGATTTGATGGATGTGCTGCGGGAAATTCCAGGTAGAGAGGCATTAAAGCTTAGAGCAGAGGTATGGTGAATGGATATTATTTGCACGTGTTCATCAATTTCTACTATCTAGTTTTTGATTTATATCTGCATTGGATTTTTTCATCCTTATCTGAGTATATCACTCAGGTTGCTTCTATGGCGTCACATCTGCGTCAACAAAGAACTGCAATTGACAAAAGGATTGTCAAGATTTCTGAATTAGGTGTTCCTATATGAGAATTGCCAATTTCAGAAGAAATGATTTAAGACCTTAGCACTGATTTTGGTTACCTAATAACTTAGGATGAGAATCAAAGAGGGCCATGACATATGGATGAACAATGAGCTGTGCATTCTCCTACATCGTTTAAGCTTTTGAATGCAATTTGTCTGTCGTAAGATTACATACCATAAACTGTAAGCTTGTGGATTTTTTTTATATGTTTGAGTTAGCCCTGTGCAGAAACTATGATACACAAGAAATGAAAAGGAGATGACTTCCCTCTTATTTGTTGCCCCTTCCACCTAAGGTGTGGTGGGGCGAAGTGGGGATTAGAGTTTCCACATATCTTGGTCCGTAAGCAATTAATTTAGTTTTACTAGTTAGAAATCCTCCAGTAATACGTTTTCTGCATCATTTGCCTGTGGGGCTGTGCACAATTTGGATAAAACCGAAAATCTGAACTGATTTACCTTTTTGGTTTGTCCAACTTCGAATTTAGGTTATCTGGTTTGGCTTTAGCAATTTCAGGATCAGTTTACACATTTAGTTGAAAATCTCCGTACTACTTTAGTTTAGTTACTATCAAATAAAAGGGAATAAGCACACAATTCCCTGTCAACAGCTTGCCGTCATAGGCTACTTTTTTTTTTTTGTGCTGAGCTGTATTACTTTGTTTGTTCTAGGGACTTGATATTTCCTACTTTGCTTGTTCTAGGGACTTGATTTTTCAACGGTGCTGACCGCAAAACCAATATTATTTCCTCTGATCTCGATTGCACCATTGTGCTGGTAATTGGTTGAGTTCAACTACTTTTTAGAAGTCACATTCCCCTTTTTTTTAACAATAAAATGCATTTATTAATTCCTGCAAATTCAATGGATGGTGCCCAAAAAGGTCACGTGAAAATGACACATGCTTTAACAAATTCGCTAATGTCATGTTCATGTACTGTCTATATATATATATATATATAATAATTTGCTAAATCTGTTTGAGGGGTCAGAGGGATCGACAATAATATAAGTTACAATCATCTGCAAGTATTGCAGGTCTAATACGTCTAATAAAGGAAGTTCCTACTTTGTCTGCCTCTAACGTTGTTGAAACAAACAATGATGGAACTCTCCAAAAAGCAAAAGAGTTAGCATCTGTTAGCTTAGATCCCTCTTTAGCTAAAGCATCTGCCACTTGGTTCTCTTCTCTGAACCTATGCTGGACTGGGGGTTCCCCTGCTTGCGCATTAATGCTCTGTAATCACACAAAAGGTTGGATTGAGATGGGTGATCACTAACTAGAAGAGATGATTTCTTTATAATCTATATTGATCGTAATGGGTTGGAGGTTGTTTTCATGTGCCATAGCTAGGCCTTTATGTAAGGCATATAACTCCGCAGTGATATCTGTAGCTTCGTATAAGTTCCCCATAAATCCTTTTATCCAATTTCCATCCCTATATCTAATGACGACTCCTATTCCATTTCTACCATTTGCCTTGTTTGATGAACCATCCATGTTTAGCTTGTAGCTTGTGAGTGGCTTTTCCCATTTAATAGATACATAATTTGGTTTGCTTTTGGTCAGTCTTTGGTTGTTTAGGGCCATGAATTTCATTGCATGATTATAAGGCGTATTAGGATTTATGTTTGTTTCCTTTTTATTGTGGTAATTTTCATTCCTATTCAACCAGATACTTCATAAATAGAAGGGGAAAACATCATTCAATTTTAGGTTTCTTACTTTTATGTCCTTCCTCCTGAGGAATTCTAACCATTTTCTCCCCCGTCTTAAACCACAATCATTTGAAGTGTAGCTTAGTCATATCTTACGCCAGTCTTCTAGCTATGATGCATTAGATGAATATAGGTTGGATAGTTTCTGATTAGTCGCATATGTTACATTCACTACTCACCTCTATCCCTAATGAATTTAGATAATGGTATGTTGGTAACCTCCCATTAGAGAATCTAACAGAGACATTAAGAGACATTACTGTGACGTGACATTTCATGCCCTCGGAGAGTGCTTTGTCGTGCTAGGTCACTAACATATCCTTTTGTCTTTATTGACCCCAAGAATGGATTGGATCGAAACAACTTTCCTGTTAGCCCTTTGTTTTAATTTCTGGCCGCACGGAATCTCCATAGCCAATTTTCCATTTTTGATAGAAGGTGTTGTCTTTGGTGCTAATATTATTTTACACGATCTAGGAACTTCCATAGCGTTGGCATAACCACGAGAAGTACCTGATTTTGTTAGGACAACGGAGGCCCCAGATCCAATTAAAGGAGGAGTTTGTTGTTTTTATGATGTCTGTCTGTTTTACTGATATGATGATAGGCTGAGTTGGTTATTAATATGTCTTTTGCGTTATGAATTCAGGATGCCTTGTCTTTCTTAATTTTCATAGAAATATAAAGGCTATGGATCTAGTTTTTAACTACTTCTGGGAGCTCGAATGATAAAACATTGAGGTTCTGTGTGCCTATGTTTGTTGGAATTTTTTTTTTTTGTCAAACTGTATTCATGTTGCATCAAGGGCCCCGATATCATTTCTCTAATAGTGATGTTGTTTGGGAGCTAAATGTCGAACCATAGTGAAATATTTTCCCCACTCCCAATAGAACATCTTAGGCCTTCTTTACATGGCTTCACGATATTTTTCCTGATTTTACCATGGCTTGGCTTTGCCTTTAGGTCAGTAGGGAATATCTTAGTTCCTGTGTATTTGTTGATTAGGATGGAGGTCCAAATTGAGTTTGGTTTTGTAAAAGCTCTCTATGCTAGTTTGGATAAAAGGGCTTTATTCTTAGTTTCCGATCTTTGAACTCCTAGACCCCTTCCTCATTCGCCCTAGTCATTGTCTCCCACTTGATCATGTGGATTTTTTTTTTTTTTTTTGCATTAGTAGTTCTCCAAATAAAGTTTCTTTGGATTTGATATATTTTTTTATGATACCTTTGAGGAGGTTGATGCATTGCATTACATGAGTGGGAATGTAATTTAGGCTAGCTTCGGCCAAGGTCGTTCTTCTAGCCAAGTTGAGAAATTTTGTTTTCCACCCTACTAGCTTTTGTTATAGATTATCTATGATAAATTGGAAATTATTAATGCTTGGGGACTTCATGAAGATTGGGAAACCTAAATACTTTCCGAAGGACATGTTAGGCTTAATTCCTAGATAGTTGGAAATTCTAGTCTAGGGTCTTTAATTTTATGCAATTTTTGGAGCAAAGCATTTTTGATTTATGGTAGTTAATACTTTGTCCCGAGTTTTGACAAAAGATACCTAGGAATTTTCTAATTGTAGAGCTTTTTTGCTTGTCGGCCCTACTTAGCAATATTAAGTCGCCGACAAAGAAAATATGTGACAAGGCTGGGATTTTAAATATAATCATGTTGTCGACGAGTAGAAGGTAAATCCATAATGAAGTCCACATTAAAATCTTTCCACTTCCAAGTAGGAATGTTAAGATCTTGAGTCATACCTCCCAACTTTTGATATTCAACTTTCACTTGTTCGCAATTTTGGATACTTAGCCATAAATTCCACAATATCTTTCTTCATCCCATTCCACCAATAGACCTCATAGATCATGGTACATTATGGTGGCTCCCGGGTGAATAGAATACCAATAACTGTGAGCTTCTGATAGAATTTGTTGCCTCAACTCATCAACATTTAAAACACATAAATGACCTTGCTAATGAAGTACACCATCTCCCTCTTGGGAGAAAGCCTAAATGGATTTTTCAAAAACCTCCTTCTTCAACTCAACTAGAGTCGGATCACTGTCTTGCTTTGCCTTTACATCCAAAACAAGTGATGATTCTGAGCCATTTTGAACAATGATACCACCCTATTCTGAATCAACCAAATAAACACCCAAATGAGTTAGTCTTTGAACATCATGAACCAACTCCTTTTTACCATCCTCAATGTGAGCAACACTACTCATGGGCAATCGGCTAAGAGCATCAACAACCATATTTGCCCTACCCGGATGATAAAGAACACTCATATCATAATCCATCAACAATTCAAGCCACCTCATTTGGCGAAGATTCAAATTCTTTTTTCTTAAACACATATTGAAAACTCTTATGATCGGTGAACACACCCACATAAACACCATAGAGATAGTACCTCCATATATTCAAAGCAAACACCACCGTAGCCAACTCCAAATCATGAGTCAGGTAGTTCTTCTCATGAACCTTAAGTTGCCTTCAAGCATGATCAATCACCTTACAGTGTTGCATCAAAACAAAACCAAGACTAATCCTCGAAGCATCACAATATACAACAAAACCATCGGATCCTTCCAATAGAGTCAAAACAGGGGCTGGAGTAAGCCGATTCTTCAACTCTTGGAAACTTTTATCAAAAGCTTCCGACCATGGAAATTCACCTTTTTTGAGTTAACGTAGTAAAAGGTGAAGCAATAGATGAAAATCCTTCCACAAACCTTCTACAGTAATCGGATAAATCGAAGAAACTCTGAATATCTTAAGGAGAAAGAGGTATAGGCCAATTCTTAACCGCCTCAGTCTTCTTAGGATCAACTTAAATACCTTCATTGGAAAATATATAACCAAGAAATTCAATGGACCTCAACCAAAACTCACATTTGCTAAACTTTGCAAACAACTGACGATCCTTGAGAACTTGCAAGACGATCCTTAGATGATCGGCATGCTTATCCTCACTCCGAAAGTAAATCAATATATCATCAATAAACATAACCACAAACATATCAAGGTATTGTTTGAACACTTTGTTCATTAGGTCCATAAAAATTGCAGGAGAATTTGTTAGCCCAAATGACATAACTAAAAATTCATAGTGACCGTATCGAGTTCTAAAATTTGTCTTAAGGATGTCACACTCTCTTAGTTTCAACTGATGATAACACGATCAAAGATCAATCTTTGAGAAGAAGCTAACACTTTGAAGTTTATCAAACAAGTCATCGATCCTAGGTATGAGATACTTATTCTTTATCGTGACCTTGTTCAATTGTTAGTAATCAATACACATACGGAGAGAACCATCTTTCTTCCGAACAAACAAAACTGGAGCACCCCGTGATGAAATACTTGGCCTAATGAAACCCTTATCTAATAGATCCTTTAACTAATTAACTCTTTAAGTTCTGTCGGGGCCATTCGATAAGGAGGAATAGAGATGGGTTGCGTATCTGGAAGAATGTCAATTCCAAAGTGTATTCCCTTTCGGGAAGATCATGGGGTAACACTTCTAGAAACTCATTAACAACTAGAACTAACTCAAGAGAAGGGGCTTCAAAATCTGTATCCCTAACCCGAATAAGATGGTAAATGCAACCCCTAGAAATTATCTTTCTAGTTGTAAGGCACGAGATAAACCAACTTATAGGTGCTGAATTTCTACCCTTTCACTCTAAGACTGGTTCATTCGCAAACTGAAATTTTACCACTCGGATCCTACAGTCAATGGAAGCATAACAAGAATGAAGTCAATCCATACCAAGAATGATATCAAAATCTATCATGTCTAACTCTACAAGATCAAATGTTGTAGAGAATCACCGATAGGAGTAGAGACTAAGAAAGGTTCTAGACTGATTTTAGGACCGACATCAAACTTCACAGCAACATATGGAGTCACAAAAGACAATGTAGCACCTGGGACAAGAAATACATAAATATTAAACTGAAAGACTCGTAACATACTAGTGAGTACATTTAGGGAACCCTCCTGACGAGTTTGAAGGGCATAAAACATGCTCTAAAGCTGACTACTAGAACTAGAAGAAACACCCTATTGAGTCGAGTGACCTGAAGAAGCATTAGGATGAGCCTGACGACCATCTCTACCCTTGCTAGCATGCGAAGGGCAATCTCTCATTCTATGTCTAGCCTTACCATAACCGAAACATGTATTAGAACTGACTATGAAATATCTTGGATGATTCTTCCCACATCTCAGACAACGGTGAAAGTCTGACCGCTAGGAGAATTCTCTTGTGGCTTAGAGTTAGACACCCTATCCTTATTGAACCTTTGAACTGGAGCACTCGGGCTAGAGAACTTCTGTAGAAACTGAGTACGACCACCTCCATTGGACCTTGAATGAGAGAAATCACCATTATCTGTCCTTGCCCTCTTTGTTTCTCTGGCACTCTCTTTGAGATTTTCCTCCTCCATTTGTTGATCATGAGTCATAAATCTCAAAATCTCCATCTCCTTAATCATCATGGTTGTTCTACACTCTTTCACCATCATTTCTGAATCACCAGAAACAAACTTACTCATACGAGTTCTAGAATCAGCAATTATTGTCGGAGCATACGTTGACAATTTAATAAACTTCATAGAGTATTCCTTCACACTCATACTACCTTGCCTTTGGTTTATGAACTCTTGAAATTTAGTCTCCCTATCTCAAGGGGAAGAAGTGATCGAGAAATGCTCATTTGAACTTGTCCCAGTCCAAGGGACCCACATCAATAGCCCTCTCTTCCTTCCATTGAGAAAACCACACTTGAGCAACCAACCCCTTTCAATTGTAAGTGGCCAAGTCCACTTTTTCAACCAGAGTCACACCTATAATGTCCACAATCATTTGGATTCCTTCAACAAACTCTTATGGATCTTCATCCACTTTCAAACCATGGAATTCTAGAGGATTCATCCTCATGAAGTCTCGAATCCTTTTCGCCGTTGTACCCACATTTGGGTTCATGAGAGCTACAACCTCTCTATTAGCTTGTATCGTCATAGCTTGGGACAACACTTTGTAAGCAGCCCTAAATTCTGCATATGAGACTTTCTCGTTCAAACGATCAATTGGAGCTTGAGGAACTTCAGGTTCCACATTCGAATTCCTTCTCAATGTAGCTCTTCTTGGAGGCACTTTCTGAAAAAATGCATAGAACAAGAATTAGAGTTCAATTCTATCACACAACTTTAGAGAAAAGAAAGAAGTGAAGTTCTTTAAAATTCTCGTAGCTTCATATACATAAATGTGACACGCTTCATACTCATGAATAAGACTCTACTAAATGTGTCTTGTCAGACACCCTAAGATTCTTTAATCTTGATGCTCTGAATACCAAATTTGTCACAACCCAAGACTTCCCTCTAGACATTTACTCAAAAGAAGGTGAAATTTCAATAGTCGGAAGCTTCTGAGAAAAGTTTCCAAGAGTTGAAAAATAGACTCACTTCAGCCCCTATTTTGACATTACTAAAAGGATCGGATGGTTTTATGGTATATTGTGATGCCTCATGGATTTTTCTTGGTTTTGTTTTGATACAACATGAGAAAGTCAGCATCCTCAAGTCTTGTAACTTTGGGCGATCCATTTTGTCATCGCGAAACCGATTGGCGATTTGCCGACTGCCCATTTCTGTCGCTGTCTTGGTTTCTTCCCTCAGGGCTGGCACGCTGGAACTTTAGGCAGTCTGAAGAGCCACTCGGCGGTTCGCCGAGTGGTCTTGGCGATCACCAAGATTGCTCTTCTCCACTTCTTCAGCTTGTTCAGTTCCTTTTTGCCTGTTAGTGTCCTTGCTTTGCTCCTTAGTCCACATACCTAAAAATCAAGGCTTTAACATCAGTTTATAACATAAATTAGGCATCTGAGGACACTAAAACTATCAAAACAAAGCCCTAAATGAGTCCAAATCTCGGACTCATCAATACTGACAGGGAATCATTAAGGACTATTTCATATAATCTGTAGCACTCTTCAGATCATGTATGATACCATCATAATATATGAATATGTTGTTGTGGTAGCACTAAGATTTCCATCACTAATTTATTTACAAAACTACTCATTCCTTAATGATACCATAACAATATATTCATATACTACTATGGCCTCCTTTTAGCACCAAAAATAAAATACTACTATGATATCATTAAGGTTTCCTACAGTCATACATGTACAACCAACTCATTTCTCAATGATATCGTCACGACATATCACATATTGACATGGTATCAATAAGGAATTGGTAGTTTTATAAATAAATTAGTGGATTTAATATTGTTTTTATTTTATTTTTATTAATCTTAATCTAGTTAGCTAATAGTTTTATCTTTGTTTTTTATTTTTTGTTAAAAAATGAAAATTTCAAAAGAGAAAAAATGAAAATAAGACAAATTATTAAAAACAGAAAAAGGGGAAAAAAATAAAAAATAAAATAAAAATGATACCATGACAATATATAGATAATGTGATGGTATCATTACAAACTGAAGCAAATAAAAAATATAAGAAACAAAAATAATTTTTTAAAAGATGAAATGAGAAAATAAAACATAACTAAAATTAAAAAATAAAATATAGAATGACCAAAAATATGAAATTAAATTGTGGTAAAAATAATAAAGAATATTATGATTTAAGAAAAAAATGAAAGGAAAAGAAAGAAAAATAATAAAGAATAAAAAAAAATCAGAAAAGAGAAGAAAAGGAAAGGAAGAGGAACAAAAGTAAATCTTACCAAACAACAAAAAGGAAATTAGATGAAAAGAGAAACAACATAAATTTATTTATCAAAAGCATGAACTCCTAACTTGAATGTTAAATTACTATAATATTCCTTAGGTTGTGACTTTTTCGATGAGTTGTGACTTTTCTGATAAGTTGTGACTTTTTTCAAAGGGTTGTGATTTTTCGATGAGTTGTGACTTTTCTGATAAGTTGTGACTTTCCCAAAGAGTTGTGACTTTTTCAATAAGTTGTGACTTTTCGAAAGGGTTGTGACTTCTCGGAAAGGTCATGACTTTTCAGATAAGACACAAAAAATACTTGTCCATACTACCCTTTGTTGAATATAAATAGAGGAGTTTCCTTTCATTTTTCAACCAATTTTTTTTCATCTTCTACTCTTCTTCTTGCATTTTAAATAAATTTGTGTGATTTATTGTCTTTGAGTGAGTTCAAAGTTTAGCGGAATATGAGGTACCACTATTCTGATGAAGTAAATTGTTCTATCCTAAGAGGATATATTCCTTAACCTCGACTACTTGAGGAAAATAATTTTGATGATAAAATAATTATTTTTTTGTTTAGTATATACATTAGTATGTAGTGTTCCAATATATGGAGTTAACATGATGTAGTCTAATTTTTTTATTTGTTTTAACAATTTATCTTGTGATGTAGATATATGCTTCTGAATATATGTTTCAAAAGTTATTAAACTTCTCAAGAGTTAAAGAATTGTCACGATTTATTTTTTTTATGCTCAAGACAAAAGAATGACTTTATTTATCAATGCTACTTATGTGATTTAGATTGTCAAGAAGTTTGCTTCAAAATAGTTATTACTATATAAACATTGCCCTTTTGTTTTACTGATTTACTATTTCTTAATATTTAAGTATTTTCGACGAAGAAAAGTTTATATGACTTGTAATAACATCAGTTGAAGTTTGTATTAGTTTAATTTTTATTGTAGTCTAAATTCATTTGTTTTTGTTAACAATTTCATTTGTGATGTAGATACATTCTTTTGAATATTTTTTTCCAAAATTATTAAACTTCTCAAGAGTTTGAGAATTGTCACGATTTGTTTTTTTGATGTCCAAGACAAAAGAATAACTTTATTTATCAATGTTACTTATGTGATTTAGATTGTCAGGAACTTTGCTTCAAAATAGTTATTACTATATAAACATTGCCCTTTTGTTTTACTGATTTACTATTTCATAATATTTCAGTATTTTCGACGAAGAAAAGTTCATATGTCTTGTAATAATGCCAGTGGAAATTTGTATTAGTTTAATTTTTATTGTAGTCTAAATTCATTTGTTTTTGTTAACAATTTCTCTTCTGATTTAGATATATGTTTCTGAATATCATTTTCCAAAATTATTAAACTTCTCAAGAGTTAGAAAACTATCACGATTTATTTTTTTGATGCTCAAGACAAAAGAATGAGTTTATTTATCAATGCTACTTATGTGATTAAGATTGTCAGGAGTTTACTTAAAAATCATTATTACTATGTAAGCATTGTCCTTTTGTTCTACTAATTTACTATTTCTTAACATTTCAGTAGTTTCGATGAAAAAAAGTTCATATGACTTCTAATAACACTAGTTGAAGTCTGTATTAGTTTAATTTTTATTATTTATTTAAAAAAATTATGAGATATATATTTTCATTAATTAATATATATATATATATATATATATATATATATATATATATATATAT
>JAJONR010008541.1:0-30851 GCA_029582245.1 Solanum etuberosum | reverse complement strand
GACAAATTTTAAGAACCAAAGAACTCATCCTTAGAAACAAAGCTCCAATAATTATATACAACAGTTAACAAGAATTTCTGGAGATTTCTTTTTCATTTACACGATTAATGAAAATAAGAATTCAGGCTAATTAATTTGAGAAAGATGAAGAAATTAGAAGTGTCAAATGACGGATTAGAATGAGCGAAGATAATAAATGAACATGTTATTATTCTGTTAAAAAAATTACTTAGTTTGAAATTGACTAAAATGTGATTTATAATTCAATTTGTTCAAATTTTACTAATTGAACATTTGTTTGTTCTTTTAGTTTATGCTTTTTAGTATCTAGTAACATTACTTTTTTTAATTATTATTATGACTATATAACACATCAAAGAATATGTTTTTGAAAATATTTTAACAAAATGGATTGAAATAGGTGGAGTTATAATTGGTTTAGCTAATAAATAAACGTATTTGACAAGTTATTTTTTTATGGACAAATTTTAAGAACCAAAGAACTCATCCTTAGAAACAAAGCTCCAATAATTATATACAACAGTTAACAAGAATTTCTGTAGATTTCTTTTTCATTTAGACGATTAATGAAAATAAGAATTCAGGCTAATTAATTTCATACATGATGTTGGGTAATGCTAACATTCCCTGCCTTCGACAAGGCCCACAAGAAATTGGGTGGTCCGGATCGGAGTCTTGATCGAACTTGATGCTTGCCTGGTGAAATTAATTAAAAAATAAAATTATGATTTTGCTATCAACTATAACTTTACACATGATAATAAGCGTTTAATCGTAACAGACGATTAATTAATTAATTGTACAAGCAACCTACATACTTGGAACTCATTGTTTTGATGAGGATATGGTAGACCCCATATGATTAATTACTTGTTACTTGTCTTTTATAAGCCCATAGTTTTGTGGCTCCGTTTTAATGATCATCTTGGAAAAGTGAAAAAGACTATTCATTATTGGAGAAATAAATAGGAGAAAGCTCTGGAAGAAAAAAAGAAAAGAAAAAAGGTACACTTGAATTCGTATGCAATGTTTATCTGAATTGAATTGATCGATAATATCTTAAATGTTCACCCAACAAGATTTTAATAAATAAAAGAAAAAAAAATGAAAAATCAAATTTATTTTTAAGAGTACAAATTAAATTCGATCAATCAATTTAAAATAGAAAACGTACAATTATATGAACTTAAACATCAATCATACAAAAAAAAACATAAGATGTTTGCCAGCCCAAAGGCCCACAAAACCAAACCTATCTTTCAAAGAGTCGAAAGTAAGCTTGCCGTCCATTTATTATCAGTTGGTCGAAAGTCGAAACCAATGGCCCAAAATCAAAATCCAGTGTTAGCTAATTTGATTGATTTATGAATAAACAGTACTTAAAGTTAATTTGATTGTACATAAGTTTCAGTTTTAGTAAGTAAAAATAGTTACTTAACTTAAGTTTTTTCAAATTTAATAATCTACATATGTTTCAAAATTGATATCCAAAAAATTGTAAATACGACATAACGTGGCCTAAATAATAAAACATTAGATAGATCAAATGAATCAGTGTTTCGTTCAGACCACTTTAAAAAGTTAGAGGAATAATATAAGTAAAAGAGGAAGGCTACAAGTGTTAATTAAAGAAAGTTAAATGTAAAAGGAGCTAAGAGACTGGATACTTTGTACACATCAATGTTTCCAACTAATTGAAAAAAACATACAACAGTAAAAGGGTAGTATTCGTTTTCAACTACCTAACAATCGAACTTATATTGTCAATAATTTAACAAAGTGAATTACATCAATTATTAGTTTCTCTCTCATTTCTATTTCCTACTCCCTCTCCCAATAATATCTAGGGTGTATTTGGTACGAAAGATAATGTTTTCGTGATTCTTTTTAATAAAAAAAATGAACTTTTAAAATTTATTTTCTGATATTTGAAAAGTAAATAAATAAAATAAGTTTTAAAGCTTTTATATATATATATATATATATCAATAGGTGAGTGGGTAGGGGATTGGAGATTGTGGAGTGTTGGGACTTAGAGAACGTAAGTTGAAGACCATAAGTATAGAATGTCATTTAAAATCTGTTTTTTTTATTTTTAGAAAAGAATAATTTTTTAATTATAAGAATCTTATTTTTTAGAGAAAATAATTTCTTTTATACCAAATACACCCTTGGGGTTAAAAGGATAAAGTCATATAATAAGGGAGATGATAAAAACATAATATGGAAACAAAAAATAAAAATTAATACCTAAGGACTAGTTAGTTCTTCCTACCACTCTATTAAGTATGTGAAGAAAAGGGTAAATAATTATTCTTTAAAATTAGAAATGAAAAAATAGAAAGAAATAAACTGCTAAGAAGGGAGGTAGAATTATTGAAGCTTAGGAACAAGATCTATGTTGGGGTCCATAGGAATATTGAATTTAAATACAGCAAAACTATATAGTACTATTTATATTTTTTCAATAAATGTGACTCTTTCATGTTCCTTATGAAATGAATTGAATTTTGAGAAACACAAATGGATGTAACATTTACAGTTGAGATTGGACTTGTTTTGTCAAAATAGGGTAAAAACAGATTGATGACCTTTAACCTAACACTTCATTATATTGGGCTCCACCTTCTTTGACTATGAGGCCCATTTATATTTTGTTAGGCTTGTGGGTTCCTCTCTATACTTTTTCCACTTTTTGACTCTTCTTATTTGTATTTCATTTGGCTTGTGTTTGCTTCTATTTTCATAAATAATAAAAATAACTACTTTAATTAGGATTCTAATTCAACACTTGAAAAGGTTTTCACATAAAAAGTGGATTAACTAATAAGAAATGAACTCTTCTTAATTAGTTCTAACCAATCATGTCAAAAAGAATATTTTATGATAAATAAATCTTAACTTACAATGGCGAAATCAAAAAATTAACTGAGTGATGTTAAAATATATACATAAAAAAAGGAGATACATGTAAAAAGATATAGAGGAAGTTTATTATATATAAAATTTAAATTTTAATCTAGCTAAATACTATACTTTTTCGACGAAGGAAATATTGGTGGATCGGCCATTGCTAACTTAAATGAATTTTATTCATTTTATTTGTTAGAAGAAAATTAAAATTCGCAAACTTTTATAACATATTAAAAATACATTAATAAAATAAAAAATTATTTAAAATCTTGATATAAATAAGTTAATTTTTTATTAATTAACAATAATATATCAACTTTGAGTTTGTTGCTTAGATGCCATCAGCGAGTCCTTTATTAAAGGCACTTATAAAAATCTTAATAAAGTTGGAAGGAGAAAAAGACAAGAAACATGAGCTGTTTTTATAATTTTAATAGTTAAAGTTAGTTCCTGATATGATGATAAACTAAATCAATCATAGGATCTTATTGGAGCTTTATTATTTTAATAGTAAAAGTTATTGGAGCTTAGTCCATTCAAAGTTGTCTCCATTTTCTAAAAATACTCAGCTTATAAATGGACTATAAAGGGGTTCATCCATTTTTTTAAACATCTGTGGCTAAAATCGCGAATCAATTTGAAATTTATGTTATAAATTATAACTTTTTCATTTAGAAAAATACACTATAAAAAATAGATTTTGATAGTCTTTTCACTCCCTTAGTTTTCTTTATGTCTTAATTTTTTTTTTTAATATTTAGAATCTTCTTAATAAAACATTGACTATATCATTATTATCATATATGTAATACTCAATTGAACACAAAGAAAAATGCAAATAAAGAGGACCATTCCACTTGCCCACCTTGCAAATAAAATAAGTATTTTTCATCAAAGATAGATGTAATCAGAATTTTTATGGCCAATCATCAAATAAATTATGCAACTTTCCATGGTTAATGCTCTACAGCTCTAAATTGTAGCTTGTACCAAAAACAAAGGTAACAATTATCAGATGCAAATTCTTTTAGATGGGAAGTTGTAATAAGGACAAAATGTTTATATGTTTAATTTGTTTTAGTATTATTTTAATCCTTCATGTCAGGACATTAAGGAAAATGTCCCACGACTTTTAATACTGTTGATATGGATTAGGTCGAATAATTAAGAAAGTTCAATAATTACAAAGTCATAATGGCCACACAAAAAAAAAGGTTTTCGAAGTTGAAGATTAATTATAAATTGACGAATTAAATGCTTCTAACTTTATTTGATCATGGGAAAAGAGATAGTGCTAGTTTTGATTGCTTCAATGCCATCATCAAAGCTACTGTTTCTACTGTCTAATCAATCAACCTAAACTATCAATGCTACTGTTAGTGTCTAATTAATGATCAACCAAAAGTATACTCAATATCATATTGATACTGTATAAAAAAATTAAAAATATAAACACCCTTTTAACTTGTCAATTTATTTTAGACATTTCGAATTTCAACATATATATTTTAATTAATCACCTAAATACACAAAATAAAAAACTTTTGTGCGTGTTTTGAAGCATCTGTTACTAAGTAAATAAATTTATCACTGAAGAGTACATATAATTAGCTTTAGAATAATCATAAAGTTTAACGTCTTATTAGATTTTTGATGTGTTTAACTAAAGATAAAGAAGGCGGCATAGTTTAAGTTGTTGATTTATTTATGTAATACATGATTGGAGCCGCACATAAACTTTTTCAAAATCCGGATCAAAAGTGTTCGATAGAAACACATGCATAATAATGTGTTTAGATCCTCAATTAGAATAAATATTAATTTGAACATACAAGTAAAATATACTACTCAGCAAGTTAAAAGGAGTACATACTTCACTTTCTATGTTACAAATTACACTTTTAATATTTTAGATAACGTAACAGTGTAATATAATTTAATATGTTCAAATTATGTAATTTTCTCCTTTTTAACTAGCTACTAGCTACTTTATGTAACTGTCATTATAATGTTGATGCTTCTGCTTCACTACACTTACTAAATTAATTCAACTCTTTATTGCTTTTATCTTTTTTGCTTTGCCAAATTGTGAAGTTATTATGGAGATTAAGAAAAGAGTGAAACCATTAATTTGTCTCATACAGACTCATTATGTCATATATATATATATATTGGAAGACACCTGTTATTATCGATTTGTGTTGGTGTAATACATCACAAATACAATATATTACAGTTAAAAATAAAATTAACAAAATGAATAAATAACTATTTAGGCTGAGGCACGGATATCTCGCTTTCTTTAAGGAAATTCAAGCTCACTGCGGCAGAATCTACACTGATCCAGCAGTATCACTCTTGACTCGTCCCCTCCAGGATACAACAGCACAACAACGTCGTACAACTCAAGCAACTCTGGATTAGGTGAAGAGTCTAAAGCTCCACAAAAAGAACACCTTCTTCAACATATGATTGCCCTCTTTTGTGTATAGTGAATATAGTTGAAGACTTAAAATATTATTCTTTGTCTCAACTCTCTCTTTCACTACTATACTAATCTCAATATAAACACAATAAAATAATATTCTTCTTTTTCATTCTATATTTTCTTGTACTTCTCTTGTTTCTTCTTCTATCACAACACAAAGGAAGACCTCATTCTACCTATTGATTATATGAAAGACTTTTTCACCTATAAATAGTGGTGTTTCTTCCTTTGTGAAGTATCTCAAAAAGATGAGAAGTGTGAAATAATATTGTAGTGTGTAGTAGTGAAAGAGAGAGTTGAGACATAGAAAAATATTCTAAGTCTTCAACTATATTCACTATATATAAATGAAAGTAATTATATATGAAAATAGTGGGTAGTAAATTTGCCAAATGAATGGCCCAAATGTTACATAAGTTACAAGACTTAAAGTTAGAATAATGGGTGAAATGAAGAGTTGGTGGTAACATAAGTTACTAACAACTAATGACCACTTTCTTCCACTATTGATGAGAGTAAAGAGAACAAATGAAATGTCTACCAATAAACATAACATGATATATAATGTGACATATAATATATTTTAATTAATATTAAAATGTCACACCAACAATCCCCCACTCATTTTAATATTAAGATAAGAGAATTCTTCACAACTTTGTTGAAGGTAGATTATTATGCATAATGAAGGTATGCTCTGCATTGAACCTTCACTTAGTAAACAATAACCTTTACTCCAGAGTCAGTAGTGGTCTCAAACTTGAACTATGACTGCTTAAGGGAAATAAAGTATCATTGCTTACACACAATAGTCAAGGTGTTGACATAAGCTTTAATAGCCAGCACATTACGACTTTGTGCTATCCCAGTTTCATGAGTGTTTTTTAGAACAAGCCCATTCTCATAGAAAGCGACCTACTTTCACACTCACATAGGTGAAATCTGTCAACGGTGCTCCTATAATTTGACACCCCTATCATACGAGATACAGACTTTCATTAAGATTTCAAAGACTCAACCTCCACAAATCATTATAGGATAAATACACTCACATCATAGGGATTAAATAAAATTTATAATAGTGCATTTCACAACAAATCATCATATGATTCGTTGTTCCCATTGAACCTGGTTATAGGATCCCTAGTCCACAGGTTGGGTTTCCTCATATATGACTTAGAATTTTTTAGCTTCAATTTATCCCCCTCGATGTGCTTCAGACTCTTTTTCTTGCTAAGGCCTTAGTTTATAAATCTGCAAGATTATCACAAATTTTAACACAATTAATATTGATGATATACCAGTGATCAATATGATCTCACAATATTGTGTTTTCTCCTCATGAGTCTGAATTTACCGTTATAATAACGATTTTGTATTCAACCATTATATTGGTGCTATCACAATCAATCAAAATTAGAAAAATTAATTTCTCAAAATAAAGTGTTTGATATAGTAAAATCAATTCACTTTTTCACTTGTTGGAGCTTAATAAATTTTTTTATACTTCAACCTCCATAGTAGACTTCCAACAAATAGCACCAATTTTTTTTTCATCTGCACCAACAAAACTTTTGAGTATAGCATAATATTTTTTTCTCACAAAACAAGCCACCAAATTTCGTACCAAGTGAATTTACTTGATTTGCTTGTACATACTATACTTGATGTACAATATCATATAAAGTGGAATTAGTCACATTTCTAGCTCATATTTTTTATTAGGCTAGCAAACTCCTTTCTTTGTTTCACCATTTTCACAATTGAATCAAAAGGAGTTGCAAGACTCACACAACCAATAAGATTGTACTTCACAAATTTTCAATATTACGTGACTTGACAAGGAAAATTTCATCACATGTTTTTTATTATTTTTTCATTCCAAGAATGAAATTTATCTCACCAAAACATTTCGTGTTAAATGACTACTCAACATGATTTTCATAATTTATTTATAACTCTCATGTTAGAGCCAAAAAATAATCTCATTATAGCCAAACAACAACACGTGATTTTTTCCACAATCAATATATGCATTTGTTATACTCTTTTTAGAGCATTTCTCAAAGATGCAAAAATCATTTTTTTCCACAATGACTTTTTCCACATTTCATGAACCCTCACTATTTTAAGAATTTAAATACATTTTTTCCATGAAAAGTAGTACCACTTTATTCATGAAAATATTAGGTAAACATTTTTTTTTTTTTTTACCTTTTCTCCGCTTGAATTGAACAAGTAGAAAAATACTTTATTCTTACACCTCTTCTCTTCCATCTCTTGAAGAGAGCGACGTTTGAGTCAAATTATGTTGAGATCCTTATTTTGATATCCGCATATTTTCAAATTGTAATAAAAACATGAATCTCCTTAAAAATTATTGGTGTAATATACCACAAATATAATAAATAACTTATACACTTAATATTTTATTTTAATAATAAAATGCAAATACACCAATAGATTGTGATTTTTCCAGACCATGCAATATAAATATAGTACTACTTTCCCTACCTGGAAACCGTATATTTGGTATTATGTCATTTTTCTTGTACCAAAATCTTCAGATGCCAATAATACTGACAATTATTTATCGGGACCAATGTTTTCTTTTAAAATAAACAAACAACAAAGTTCATTATATAAGTGCACTTTCTGAAGAAAAAAAAAAAGAACAAGAAAAGAAGATTAATTGCACTTGATCTAGAAGAATGTATTAGGGTGTGCGAAAAGTCTTACATTAACCGTTTAAAGATGATTGGGTGAGAGCTAATTTTTTGAATTGAGTCAGACTCAAGTCTCATATATAATAGGACCAGAGTAATTATATAATTTGTGATATGATATAATAATTTTAATTTCCGTATCACATATTTATCTTAAAAACTTCAAAAAGTAAAATTCGGATCATTTTCATGTATAGGTTGATAATAAATTCGGAGATGGATCGAAAAAAAATATAACTCAATTACTCATCTTAATTAGATGGGATGAGACTAATAGTTTTGTATTACGTACTTTTATGAAAAAATTCTCATAATACCTTATATTATACATTTATATGAACTGTTTTAAAATTGTGTGAATAATCATGCAGGCTTGCATGTATATGAGTAGTATAGGCTAGAAGATTAATTAATTCGATTTAGTAACATATAATTATTGCATAATATTCCTTTTTACAATAATCCAGCTATTGCAATCCAGATTGAGAATGACTGATCATTATTTATAACTTGGTTAATTTGACAGTGCACCTAGATGTCCCTTTCTCTAATACCATTTTTAATCATTCAACACTAGTACTGGTAGATAATTCTCAAATTAATATATTTATTTTCCCCTAAAGGACAAACAAATTTTAGAAAAAGAATTATACAAATTAAATCTAGTGATAAATACAAGTCTACTTGCTTATAGACGCGCTTTTGGTATCAGTATTTGCTTCTAATTCCATAAGCCATTGATAGAGACCCCCTCGACTCGTTTGGTGCATGAGATAAGGAAAAATATATATCATCATTAATTTTACTTTATGTTATTTAAAGATATTAATGTTTGAAAGTAATGCACAACGAAAATATTTTAAAAATTTACCTACCTGAATAATATATGACACTTGCAACTATGTTAGAAGTTAGAACACATAAACTTAGTAAAACTTAATTTAAGAAATATCTCTCAAAATGATAACAAATATTTTCTAGCAAATCCGACTTCAATTGTGGTCCGTCGAACTCATTCAATACTTGAGTGGATAAGTTTTGTGGTAAAACTTACTCTTTTTTTTCTAAGTCGGAAAGAACCCTATACATAGACACATTTTTTTTTTGTCAGAATTCTATGTTTAAATGCATGATTAATAGTATATATTCGTAAGTGAAAGTTATCCAAACGGCTTCTTAGAGAATGAAAAAAAGGAAAATAAAAAATGTGTGTGTAAGAGAGAGAGAGAGCGCAGTTATAAATAAAATACATAAAATAAAGAAGAAAAGGGGTGGAATTTGCCCATTAGACTGCATGAAAGTAAAAAGTTTTGCAGAAAAAGTGGTGTTCAAATGGAGGACTTCCTTTTTCATAAATTGGCATCACCAATGAAGCATTAGAGAGAAGAAAAGTTATATAATTAATTAAATATACAGAGATAAAAAGAAGATATTTATTCTTCAATTATTAATAAATACTACTGATTTTAATATCTGTAATTTTAATTAAAATATGTACGGTACTTCTTATTATTTCTTTTAGTTGTAAATAATTATTAATTTTTTGATAATTACTACTTATGATAAATTTTGAAATGTGGCTCTCAATCATATACAACATGTGTAACGTCCATACAACTGCCGCCCAAACCGACACGCACTAGTTCCAGTTTATTTATGCACGTGCTCCTAATATTTTTCTTCCCTAATACTATTGTTAAATTAATTGAGTTTTAAAAGCAAATCCAATTATGGTGATTTATGTGGTAGTACTGCGTTTATCCGATAACACTTTGTCCACTATCGATTTTACATGGAAGCATAAATATAATAAATATATTGTCTTAAAAAATGTGATAGAGAAATGACTCTAATTAATAAAAAGAGTTAATTAGAAATTAAGTGTAAAATTATCCATTAGTTTCATAAAGAGGATAAGTATTGTTGGACATTCCAAAATAGTATAGTTGACCACTATTATTGAACGGAGGGAGTAATACTTATTTTACCTGTTCCTTTATACATAAAATACAATCCTAATAAAAGAAATTCAAGCATTGTATTTAATCAACATAAGTCAAATGTCAACATGGATTGTGGTGAAGTGGTTGGATTGTTCCATCCTTAACTATAGGTCTCGAGTTCGAGCTATCGGTATGGAGATAATCTTGTTGGGAGCGTCACCCCTAAATGGGTCCTACAGTGCGCGATCCAAATCTAATAAGAGCTCTAACATGGGCTCCGAACACCGAATGAAAAAAAAAATATGAGTCAAATGGAGTAAGTAGTTATATTCACCGGGTAAAAATAGTCGGATCTTTAGAAATGTACATACATACAATCTGTTTATTTTGTAGGGAATTAAGTGGAATATGTGTAGACACGTAATTTTTGACCGAACTTAAGGTCCTACACTATTTTTAGTACATAAATATTGCTTTTATATATAAATTAGATATTTTTCTTTTATCTTATTTTAGTAAGTTTATTTTAAAAGATTTGAAAATAACAAAAAAAAGACATATTTTATTTTTGTTTTAGTTTAATAAATAAGCTAGTATTTCTTATTTATAATTTATTATTAGCTACTCAATTTTTGTTAGTTTAAAAATATTATATTATATTATATTAATTATTAAAAAATAAATAAAATAATAACTTAACTACCCACAACCCCACGTCTACCCACTACCCCCACTATAATACACACCCTCACACACACACTACACAACACACACATACTACTACTACTACATATACTACAACATCAGCATACATACTGGGAGGACAAAAAATAAAATAAAAAATCCCAGAACCCAAGAAAAAAAACAAACACACGAGCAAACCAAAAGAAGAAAAAACCTTCCTATTTTATTTCATTTTCTTTTTAAAAATTCACCAACATATTAACATCTTTTCTTCCTTATCCATTATTTTCATATCAACACAAATACATATACCATTACAAACAACCTACGAAAAATTAGTGGGTGTTCTAATCAAGTTTCGGTTAAAATTTTGCGGTATTCAATTTTACCTTATCTCTTTATTTATTTATGAAATTTGATGTAATTTTATGACAAGTTTTTCTATTTTTTTTATTCATAATTAGATTGAATATTGAGTTAAGTGTTAAGCATATCTCTATTTAATGAATTGAGATAGTTTTAATTGGTGGTTATCTTGATTTATTTATTTTTATTTGTTAGTTGTTATTTCTTAAAAATGAATGGGTTGTGGTTGTGTTCTTGTTTTAACTTAGATGTCAATAAGGATAAAAATAGAGATTATTAGGCTCAAAAATTATTGTCGCTTTTATTTTATCAAACAAAAAAAAGAGATTTATTTTAGTAATTCGTCATTGTTTTGTTAGATTAGTAAGAAATTGCTACCCGTGTAATGCTTAATTTTGACGTTAATTTTAAGAGTAAATAAAAATAAAAAGATGTAATATTGATCTAAAATTTTATCATGCACCCTAAAAGTTTAGATTAGTTTTATGTTATTTGATTATTATTTTTTATAAGGAACAAATATTTTCTTTTAACTTTAGATGAACTTTTAGGTATATTGAAAATATTCGTTTCGATTAAGAATGCGGTTGCGCATCTTTTTTGAGACAATTAAAAATAAACTCAGGGATGTGGTGACACATCTTGTCCAATAATATGATTAACTTTTATTAATTTAAAACAGTGACTTATAAAAAATAAGATTATTAAGTGTGATGCAAAGAAGACAGTTATGTCTCTAAATATGAAGACCAAGAATGCGGTTACGTATCTAGGTCGAGACCAAATAAAAGTTCAACAAATAAAAAATGAGAGCAAATCCTGGCCTATAAAATATATCCAAAAGATACTTAAAATAAGTATAAGTTAATAAAAGCGACCGTACTAGAACCACGGGACTCGAAGGATGCCTAATACCTTCCCCTCGGTCAACAGAATTCTTACCCGAATTTCTAGTTCGCAGACCAAATAAAGAGTCATTTCCTTTTGATTAGGAATTAAAAAGGAAAAGGTGACTTGAAACACCATAACTCAATTCCAAGTGGCGACTCTGAAAAAATAAAAATAATTCCTAATCAATACCGTCACTTAAATTGGAAAAACCCTATCTGTCGTGCGCGAAAGGGGTGTGACAATATGAATGTGTTATGCCACACTATCTTTTCGGTGCAAAATATATAAATTCCATCCTTTTTAGTTTTTGTGTTTATCGAATTTAATTGTGTAAATTTTAAGTGTTGAAAATTAGAATCGTGATTTTCGAGCAACGAACCTTCGATGAAATTTTCAAGCTAAATGATTGATCATTCGATCAACTTTAAATTATCTATTTTTAATTTTTTTTTACCTGCGATCAAGGTTATGAGGAGTAGAGCCAGCGTACTGTTTGGGGTTCGTTTCATTTGGTGGAAGATATTACTATTTATATATGATTTAAATTATTTTTTTATGTGTATATAGTAGATGTCGAACCCCTTCGATTAGTTCGTGTATTTATTTTTTCAAATTTTAAATTCTTTATTAAAATTTTTAGCTCCGCCACCGAAGATTATCATCAGCGGAAGATAAAAAAGCAAGATATTTCAATGATTTTGAGTTATGTTGCATTTTTCTTTGTCGTTTTGATGATATTTTGGGCATAATAAATACCATACAGAGCATATGAGCTCATCATTTGCATGTGTTTGAATTTTAACAAGTACTTACGTGATTATGGATAATTTTAACATACAGTAAAATTGTAACGACGAGGATATTATCTTAGACAACATCAAACCTATATTTAGTTACTTAAAAGATTTTCACTCATAGTATTACAAATGCAATTACGTACAGTCAAACTTGGAAATTAGTAATTGCACCGGAGGCCACTATTGAAGTTATAGCCAAATTTTGAAGTATTTAACTTTTAGCATCTTTTGACAAAACTAGAGTTTGTTTCTTCTTCCTCCTCAATTTAAAAAAAAATATTTCTAAGATCAAATCTTGGCAAAAACTATCAAACAGAAGGAAGACAAACTCTGGCATCGAAAATTCGACATATTTCTTTTTAAAATTTTTAAGTTTGAAGTTAGATTTGAAATTTTAACTTCAAGCTTCTACGTTTAAGATGACTTAAGCATTAAATATTTTTTAAACGAATTTCACTTGTGCTAAATAACATTTGTCAAGGGGCTATCGAGACAAAAAAACTTATAATAGTTCCTTATTTTTGAGTTAAATTCAACGTCATCCTTGGACTTTTTCATGGAGCACTAATTCCTCTCAATGTTTTTAGTATCGCCTTCAAACTTCTGCATTTTTTTGGACATTTATCTCGTCGAATTTCACATGCAACAGTACTATCTTTCCATGCAACATCATCTGTCAACAATAAATTAATATAGTTCAAAAAACAAAAGTAAATTCTTGATTTAGTTGCAAAACTAGCTTATAATCCACAAGTGACTACGTTTCAAGATTTAGGAAAAAATGTTAGGATTTCTTTTTAAAAGATGCAAACAACAACAGAAAATTTACAACATGGACGAAAATCTGTCTCTTAAATTGTCCTAATCATAGAATTGTAAGTAGTTGTATAAACAAAATAGTGGAGTTCTGCTTTAACTAAAGATATAGACACTTGCTGCAACAAAAAAACATGCATACAGTATTCTAGTAAGTAGTAAGATACCATTAATAATCTCTTTTTGACGGTTGCAGAATTAATATTTTCACCAAAATACTCGAAATGAAAAAGTATATACGTGAAAAATTAAGAAAATTCAATATATATACACATCTACAATAGACATACATAAAACATTATTTTAAATTTATAGGTATGATATAGATTTAATCGAAGGAAATTCGATGAACTATTTGCACCCACCTAAATCTGTGCCTGCAGTTTCTACAACTAAAATAACTAATATTAGCAATCACAAATACAAACATCTAACAATAAAATTATACTCCTACATAATAATAATAAAGAAAAATAAACAGACCGACTTTATCAATGATCATGGGATAGTTGTCTACAAGCGGTAACTTGGTTAGGAACTATTTAACTTAAGATTAATTAATTCAGAATATTTTATTTCATAATATATACGGCAATAACTTTATCTCATTTATAGTGGTGGAATAAATAATTTAAAAATTACCTAATACCTCTTATCAAATATAAAACAAATTATAATATTCTACATTTTATCTCAAAACTATTATAATTTAAACCTCATACCAAACACTAATGGTTTTGCATTCTGATGCAAATTTAGAACTAATTTTATTTATAGTATATACTATAGTGTGTGTGTATATACGTGGCCTTACTTGAGAAACCATTTTGCCCAAGAAAGGTCCTTGATCCTTCTCTTTCAAGTGAGCCCAATTTACTAAACGACAAAACGGTTGGAATATACAAGTACAATTTTCCTAAATTACTCTGTTAACCTCGACTTTTACGCTATATTTAGATAAGAATGTGAGGTTAGATATGTTAGTTTATACTCATAAGAATGAAGATTCCATTTTTCTGCTTCTACAGAGGATGCAACACGCACGTGTGTCTCCTTTTACCAGGTCTGTCACACGTGATTAAGTTCCCCTCTTTCCGCATGAGGGCAACCATTTTTTATTTTTGACTCTCACTCGTTATCCTACAGCTCTATTAAATTTGAATTACGTATTGCAGTCGGGCTTATCAAAGTTAAAATATGATTTTCATCATATTTAGAGCTTAATTTAAGAAATTCTGATTAAGAATAAAACAATTCAATCATCATTGGTTTGGGGAGAAAAAAACCCGGTTTAAAGGAAAGTAATGAAGATGATCGGATAGGAAGTTACGGTTTGTTGCCACGTGGCATATGCTAACGGTTACGAAAGGCGTTAGAAAAGTACGATTTCCCATACTAGTCTACTTTTTCTTTTTGTTGCTTTCCGACACTACTTTTCCGTTTTTTCATTTAAACTCCCCATAAAAGTTGTTTGTCGCCCATTTAGAAAGGGTAATTCCACCCTTTATTTGTTACTCTTTCCGTTAATTTTATTTTTTTCGTTCATTATTTTAAATTAATTTTTATTTTTTATATATCAATTTAACATATAAAAATAATTAAATTTTCATATTTAGAACTAGCATTAATTAAATACTCTTTAAATTATTTTAAAGATCTCAATATGAGTATTATTTAAAAAATCTCATATTAATTATTGTTTTTTTTTACAAAATGAAAAGTGAATAAAAGCAAGTATTGAAATGAGTTGAGTGTCCCATTTTGTAGTAAGTGGTGATTTTAACTTAAAAACGTCCTTTAAAAAGTTACTTTTAATTAAATATTTCAAGAAAATAAAATTTTAATACAGTAAAACCTCTTTAAATAAATATAGGCGGGATCATGAAATATTATTATTTTGTAGAGGTATTATTTAATCGATAAATTAATATTTATTAATTTTAAGAGTGTTTCGACACCGAAAAAATTGTTCATGAATGAAATCTCAAAGAATTTGAAAGAACCCACTTGTGAAAACATTATTCGTGAACTTGAGGTCATGATTAATGATCTCGATTACCGCAATAAAATGAATGTTAATAACCTATTAGATGGGTGAAAATGATACATGTTCAGAGGTCCAGAACTTAGAACAAATTGTGGATATCATTGGAAAAACAATGTTGATGATATAGTTGAAGATGCTACAATACATTTGGAACCAGTTACGCGTAATGAAACACTTGCATTTAGAACTCTTCATAATTTTATGGTGCAATCAGAAAAGACAACACCGAAACTTTTGGATGCAATAAGAAAAGTTGATGAGCTTCAACTAGATTTAAATTTTAACAAAAAACAGAACATAACAGATTCATATTTCACTAATTTTTTTTAGATATATTTGTACTTTTAATGAATTATTAATTTATAATATTAATGAGACCATATATTTATATAGGGGTCTTCTGAAAATATATTATCTTTTTATTTTATCGAAATGAGTGATTTTTTACATTGGCCCAAATCGGGATCAGAGGAAATTATTATCTAGAGAGGTTATTAATTAACTGAGTATAATTTAGTGAGGTTTTACTGTAGTTTGTTGGTTATATAAAAGTCTACTGATAAAATTGAATGAATAAATAAGTTTTTTTTTTAATTTTAAAAAATATCACTTATTTTGAAATGAAAGAAATATCATTTTTTAGTGAGAACAAAAAGTATAAATACGAGTTATTTTTGTTAAGAAAATTTACTGTCTATTATAATTAGATTAAGATAGTAAAAATAGAAGTTTATATTTAGTCTGATCAAATTCAATAAATGGAGTCGAAATCCATCTAGATATATTTAAACCTTTTAGTATTTGCAAAAAGACATTAATGAGAACATTGAGGATGCTCATCCAAAAATATAAAATAAAGTTTAGTTAACGAATGAATTGATTGCCTACCCGATACGGGGCCTTATGCCTATCCAACTAGTACCATATTTGAAATGGTACCTAAGTCCAAGGTTTCATTTTCGCTGGAATATATATGTCTTGAGTTGATTTAGAAAACATTTTGAACCATGTAAAAAATTTAGTATCAGAGAATTAACTTTTTATTTTTTGTATAAAAAATAGTTTAATTATAAAATTTTAAATTTAATTTGGAGTTTAATTTCAAATTAAAACAACGCTACAAATTTATTTTACCACGATATTTTTATGAATCCTATTTTTACTTCATTTGCAAAAATTAACCAAACATATAATTTTATTTTGAGTATTAACTTCATAAATTTAATATAATATGAAAAATATATGAAATCTAAAAGGCCAAACGCCACTTAATGTTTATGGATAATTATAAGCAAGCAAAAAACTTTTCTTCATCAAATGGAGGTGGAGAGAAAAGAACATGTCCCTTGAATCTATTACTAGCTTAATAGTGGTGAGATTTGATCAAAGTCATATTACTAAATAGTTAATCTCATCATCTACTGGAATATTGAGCCAAATTTAACAACAAAAATTATGTGAGAATTCTTCAAAATCATCAAATATAAAAACATGTTGGAGACAACATGTCTTTAGCTCAGTATTGACAGTATAATTAGATAGAGACTCAAGATGGAACTTATTTTGATATACAATTAATAATATACCTTTAACACAACCAAATTAAAAAATTATCGATCCTAGAACTCAATGTTGCAAATAAAATCCAAGAGTCATATACAATATTTTTTTTCTAAAATAAAATTTGTGGGGAATTTAGTTATAATAAAAGAAGATAAGAGGAGTACAACCCAACAGGCATGCCAAACAGCTGGGCATTAGGTAGTAGGTACGACGTACGAGTAACAGAAACGGATACGCAGATCTTTTCCAT
The DNA here is from genome assembly GCA_029582245.1 of Solanum etuberosum. Classification (NCBI taxonomy): domain Eukaryota; kingdom Viridiplantae; phylum Streptophyta; class Magnoliopsida; order Solanales; family Solanaceae; genus Solanum; species Solanum etuberosum. Next base: position 13,346 of record JAJONR010008541.1, on the reverse strand, counting down.
TTATTAATTTGCTCTCTGCCTTAGTATTTATTTACGGACTACTCTTTTTTTCATATTAATTGATCATTTTTCATATTTTTATAATGCATAAGAAATTATAATTTTAAAAATGATTCTATCAATTCATTCTTAAATTTTTTTACAAACAAATACGAATACTCTCAAAAAGAATTACTGCAAGGATAATGTAGATTTTTCTTTTTCTTTTATAGTACAACTAATTTTAATATATTCCTCTTTACTAAATATTTTAAATTTTAAGTTGTACTAATATATTCCGTTTGAGTATTGACACTAAAATCCAGGGGGCTCTATAATGGAGTAGTCATTTAAGGAAAAATCTTTTTGGTCAGAAAATTTGGTCAGAATTTTAAAATAACATATTTCATATTATATTTTTACCCTTTTAACTTTAATACTTTTTAATTAAAAAATGGAAAAAAGATCAGTTTTTTTTTTTTTTTTTTTTTTATAGACTTTTAAGATTTCTGACCAAATTTTCTGATCATTTAGCAATACCCGTCATTTAAATAGCGGAAGTGGATGAGAAGGGAAGGGAAGGAAGGTCCGTAGGAAAGTGAGTAGCGTTTTTTGGGATGCGTGTAGGAGAGCGTGGGTTACCTGATCCGTACAGGTAAGCTTTATGCGGAAACCACGGTTTCATGCACTTCTTTAAACCAAAAAAACACTAGGATCAATTTTTTCTGCTCCGTTCCGTCTCAAAATTATTTTTATTTCCGTTTCGAAAGTAATTTAATTATTTATATAATAAAAATATATTAAAATTAAAATTGTTTTTGTATTAAAATATGTATTTTAAAATATTAATTAAAATTTATATTATTGAACTATCACAATTAAAATTGTGACAAAATATTTTACAACCAAGGATTATCCAATTTCTCTTTTTCAACATCGAATGTCAGTTTGAATATAAACGTGAAATCTTGATTTAAAATTATTAATTTAGGTAAAAATTAATTTGAAGTTGAAATTGTATCTAGTCATAAATTTCACTGATTAAAATTTGCAATTACTTCTGAATTCTAAATCAAAACAATAATTTTTTATTTTATAAAACTATTTGGGAGAGGCGGTGACTGATGAACGGGTTATAGCAGGTCATGGTTGTGATAAGAGTTGAGACAAAAGCCGTTGGAGTTGCAATTAGAAATGATGGGATGTATGGTGTATATTCAAAGAAGTTGAAGGACTTAAAAAATAATAAAAATAAAGAAGACAGGCTGTACTGACAGGATTGTAGTAATGATTCTCCTTCCGATTCGGCGACCGAACTTGTCGTTTTGTGCCAGGTCATCACGTCCGTGCGGCCGTTTCATTTTCAGGAGGTTACAAAATTGAAAAATTGAAAAAAAGAAAAAAGGAGTGGGTAGATAAATATCCCATCTCCATAAAAATAAAAATAATAAAGTTTTATGCTCTCCAGCCTGTCAACTGCAACTTCTGCTTTCCTTTCAGTCAAAGCTGATGGCCTCTTCTCTTTCAATCATCTCCTCAACCGTTACCCTAATCTCTCTCTTCCACTCAACCCCATACTTAATAATTAATCTTAAATTTAACTATCACTCACCATTTCAGTTACAACTTACTTCCTTTATTTCTTTTTTCCTCTTCAAGTTAGATTAATGTATCAGATTTTTTTAATTTTAATGAACGTGATGTTCGATTAACTAGTAAAAAAAAATAGCAAACTATTAATCCAAATGAAATGCTATAACCATAATTTTATTTAATTCTAATCCGTAGCAAACACTTTGCCATTCGTCTCTCTCCCCATATATCTCGCTCGCTTCTCTCACTTTATAAAAACACAAATGTATACGTTGTGTTTGTGTCTGTATAAAGTGAGAGAAAACTGTATATACACAAATACAAATAAATATCTCTTCGTCCTATATACTTATAATTATACAATTTAAATATTTCCCTGTCTAGTTCTCTTTTTTTCCTTTCTCTCTTTCTTGCTTTATACAAATATAAATTATACAAAATACAATGTATAATTTGTGCTTGTATAATTTATTTTTTTTCTTTTAGAACGAAACAAATTTTCTTTAGGTACGTATGTGAGTGGAAAAGAGGAAAATGAAAATTTTAAAAAAGAAAGAGTAATGCACACGCAGCTTATTATAGAAAAAAGGAGGAGGAACAGTCTTCCTAAAACTGAAAACAGGAGCCTACACCACTCCATCTGTTATTGTGTAAATCAGTGTATCTTTCTTTATGACGCGTGTCCCGTTTACAGCTGTATTCCATCTCTTATAATCAACCGCTTCCCCTTTTTTATTTTAAATATTAATCGGTGCCCATAACGCTTACAACTCCTTTTCACTCACCGGCTTAACCGGTCATCCCTTTTTGCCCCTTATATTACCTTCTTCTCCTCTCTTCCATATATAAATCTCCTCTTCTTCACGTTTCCTCTTCCAAAAAAAACATAAGAGAGAAAAACAAAAAAAAAATGGCGAATACTACAAACACTTCTAAGAGAGATATGGATCGGGTTAAAGGTCCATGGAGCCCTGAAGAAGATGAGCTTTTACAGCAACTTGTTCAGAAACATGGCCCGAGAAATTGGTCTCTAATAAGCAAATCGATTCCGGGGAGATCCGGCAAATCTTGCCGGTTGCGGTGGTGTAATCAGTTATCTCCACAGGTGGAGCATCGGGCTTTTACGCCTGAAGAAGATGAGACTATTATTCGGGCCCATGCCCGATTCGGTAACAAATGGGCTACTATAGCCCGACTTCTTAATGGGCGGACTGATAACGCTATTAAGAATCACTGGAACTCTACCTTGAAGAGGAAGTGTTCATCGCTTAGTGCCGATGAAGGGAATGAACTCGCCGATCAAATTTTTGAAAATCAGCAGCCGCCGTTGAAGAGATCTGTTAGTGCCGGATCCGCTATGCCGGTTTCAGGTTTTCATTTCAGTCCGGGTAGCCCGTCGGGTTCGGATAGTGATTCGAGTCTTCATGTTACATCGTCGTCTCAATCTCATGTGTTTAAGCCTGTTGCTAGAACCGGCGGCGTATTCCCGCCGTCGATTGATATCTCATCTCCCCCTGTTGATCCTCCCACCTCTTTAAGCCTTTCGCTTCCTGGTGTTGACTTGGCTGAGTTCTCTAATCGTTCGGCCGATTCGACTCAGTCTAAAAATCCTTTTCAGTTGCTGCTTCCACCGATGCAGATTCCTCTACCGCCACCACCACCGCCGCCGCTGCAGGCAAAGACGGTGCTGTTCGAACGAGTTTCTGCAATTCAACAGTCTCTTCAGAACCCTGATTTCGGGCAGAACGCAGGAGGAGTAGAACAGCCAGATAAGGTATTTGTGCCGTTTAGCCAGGAGTTATTAGGGGTGATGCAGGAGATGATAAAGACGGAGGTTAGGAACTATATGATGGGAGTTGAACAAAAGCAGCAGTATTATCAACAACCACCGCAGCAGTTTCAGCAACAGAACCATCAATTGCCAAGTGGTTTAGGGCTTGGATTGTGTATGAAACAAGCTTCTGATGGATTCAGGGATAGAGCTGCTAATCGCATGGGACTGAGCAAATTCGATTAGTGAAACGGAGAAAGAAACTGCCTTTGTTTCATTCTCTCTTTGTTTTTAGGGCAGGCTCTTTAAGCTTCAACTGTGGAATCGTCGAAAGAAGAAATAGTTTTCGGTGTAGTATTGTACAGTGCGAGGGAGAGATTATAAAACCATGTTCCATTGATGGCAGAAATGCAAAGGCTTGGGACAAATCAGAAAAAAAAAGACGTTTTGTTAATTTATATTCAGGCAGATTTAGAAACCAAGAAAAACTTAGCTTAAAGTAAATATGTTTTGAGAAGAAATCTACCGCCAAGGCAAGGAAGGATTTGAATGAAGCAAAGTGTTATTTAACTTTATTATTTTCTGAAGTTATTTATCCTTTTCCCTAATCAAATTTTGGATGTTATGACTGACCTGAAAGTTCGAATACCAAAATGGGAGAGGTACGCAATGTATGCACCAAAAATTTAGTTCAACTCTAATTTTTAACCAATAAAAAGAAATATGAAGCTAGTAATGATATTCAGTTCACGATTAAGTTGATCATTCTTTCTTAGTTTTTAGTTACGTGTATTATGTAAACACTAAAAAAGTCGTTCAGTTCAACTGCGTAATTATAACTGAAATTGAACATTTGACCATGTTATTCGGATAGAAAGATAAGACCAGAAATCCGTTAAAGGAAAACTTGTAGAATAGACGAGAAATATCGTATGATATATGGTTGTTCCCTAACGTCCTGCATTAAAATGCTTTGCTGGTTACTTCAACAGATCACTTTTTACAGTAAAAAATTCAATACAGCCCTTATAATATATCATGGAAAGTTCAGACCAGAAACATGGGACAAGAATATACACGACTGAATTGGGCTTCAAGCCTCAACCAGGCGATCTACTTGATGAGGCAATTCATCATGCTAGGTGCAGTGTTCTTCACATCTTGAATCCCTCGCTTTGTTCGACAAGAAGAAATTATTCTTCATTCCGTCGCAACTGGGAGGTGAGCAGCTAAAGAGCAAGTCAATAATCACAAATGGGCTGCCTGAATGGTGCTAGGTAGTGTGCCATGCCTCAAAAACATAACTAGAGAACGCAATCTGTCAATGATTTGTGAAATATCCTCCCTCCATGACCATGTTGGAGGGTTTAGCGCACGTACGGAATTGAGACAAACAAGAAGTGTGCCACCTTCATGCAAGAGCACCTGCAATGTGGACATACCAGCTTAGATGAATTTACTAAGGTAGCACCCCAAGCTAGAGAGGAAAACAGTCTCATTTTCCATAGCAGCAAGTCTGCGGAAGATTGTTAATCCTAACCATTCTTTGTCCAAGAACAACAGGAATTGAACCATTAGATATAAGAAAGTTTTCACATAGGTAAAACTTGTGTTGCACCTAATAGCTGCTCATAGACTAACAGTAGCAAACTGGACAGATATACTGATTGATTGAAACAAGATGGATAAATTTAAGGTGAGAAATATCTGGAATAGAGTCATACCGTCAACCAGAGTGGGAGGAACCCCATAACTGATGTAAGAGATGCCAAAATAATGCTACACAAAGCAAGTACTACATTTTGCTTGATCTGTAAGAATAGGGGCCGAGTATCAATTGCAAAAAGAAAAGATACATGTTGATTACAAAGAAGGAAAAGGAAATACCAGGGATGTTGTTTGGCGAGATTTTGCAACACAAAATGGCACACCAGAAATATTGTCTTGCAACAACAGTACATCAGCAACAGCTATGGCAGCGGCACTAGCTCGCTCAGCCAGTACAATACCAACAGTAGCTGCAGCAAGTGCTGGGGCATCATTGATGCCGTCACCTACCATTATAAGGCCCCCTGCTCAAAAGTATAGTAATTGGTTAGCTATGATGGAGGGGACACATGTATTACTGTGAAAAGTTTTAGTTGATTAGCATCTACTCAAGTTTTCACCCAATACATCCACATTTCTGGGACCCTAAAGTTGAGAAAAAAATGAGAATTATGACTAAGATTATCCTATTTGTGACTTCTCCTGGTTGCCATGAACAAAATAACTCGGAAAGTATGTATCATTTCATCCAGTTTCACCCGTGATGTTTTAAAAATACACGTAAGCTACACGGCTTAAAAAGAGGCAAGCGATACCTCATTGCATGGAACCACCAGATACACAGATGGTTTCTTGGTTCATAGAACATTTATCAACTTTAAAGAAGCAGTCAGCCACAGCTGCCCAATCTATGTAATAAATTAATCTGATAAGTTTTTGATAAGTTGTTACTTAGCATGAGTACTAAGATGTGAGTTAAATATGAACATGAACTAGTTAAGTGAAAAAAGTGTGGTTCCCAAATAACTTTTTTGTTTAGAATTTGGAAATTTAAATGGGTCTGAAAAACATGAAACGAGGACTTCTCCTTGCCAGCTTTTGTGACTCACCTGTATCCCTTGAGATGCTTGTAACATGATAAAGTTTATCCTCTGGCTTTAGGCTGCAGTTAACTTCTTTGATGCCCACTGCTTTAGCAACTCTCCTTGCACTTGCCTCATGGTCACCAGTTAACATTATGACACGGAGTTTAGCTTGATTCTGCAATGTCTGTACGACGTCTAAAACTCCAGGTCGAGGTTTATCCTCAAAGTGAAAAAGAGTTACCTGGTACCAACACAAAGTCAGCAAAATAAGCGCACTAGGCATTGAGAGAGAAGCTTGAGGGAAATTTCTAACAAGAGAAGTATTAGATATTTCTACATAAGAACTCTTAAAATCCAGTAAGCTGACATTTGATTTGATTGCAAAGACGTCTCAATACCCATAAGGGAAATGTTGTTCCATTATTTAGAAGCCTTGATATCTTAATGCTTAAAAGTTAAACAGGTTAGCTTCTGGCTCCAATACACAGCTTTTTATATATTTTCCACTTTTTGATTCAGCTGCTCTCTTCCATTTTATGATTTTTCTCATACTGATTTCCAATTTTGTACAAGAAATCTAGGAAATACACCAGGTTAAATAAGAAGTATCGAGTAGGAGATGAGTATGAGAAAAGTGCTAATGGGAGACAAGTTGACATGGGAGATGTGTATCAAAGGCAGAGCCAGGATTTGATGTCTATGGATTCGGGATTCTGGTTCTTTTAAGTTACTGGGTTCTAAATTGATAAATTGTACATATCCAAGAAAAAAACAAAGTTTGGACCAAAGTTACAGGTTTGACCGAACCCGTGACAAACACATTGGCTCCGTCCCTGTGGGTTATCCACTCAACTGAGGCCAGTCTTTGAGTGCTTAGCCTGTGCTTCATGGAGTCAATCTCTCCTTTGGTTCCACTAGGCTATAGGGGATATTTCTGGAATTGTTTTACTGCTTCATACTTTTGTCATGTGATCATTCAAATGCACAACCACATTTACTCCAGAAAGTGCACAAAAATGGAAAGCAGGATCGAGTATACTTAACATAGCAAGCATGATTAATACAAGCAAGAAAATCCTTCACTCTAACAAGAAGTGTATTTAATAGTTTTTCCAATTCAATTTTATGTGCATTATTGAGTTGCAGCTGTTCAGTTTTTATCTTCTGAGAGTTATTCATTCCAAGGTTAATTTATAACTAGTTGATGTAAATTTCAGGGTGTATTTGAGAGAAATTTGTGGTCAACAAGATATATTAAGCCCAAAGACGCCTTTCCACAAAATTTTAGTCCAACGTTTGTTCCATCTATATAAATGGGATAAACTAGTCTAGAATTCATCACTATAAGCTACAGAATCACAACCCACCAAATACATGTGTCACCCAAACTGTCCTTTTAAAATTAACATGCTAAGGATCATTTTGATTCTGACAAATGAATAGTAATATCAAATCATCCTGTAACGGTATGAAGTACAAGTAGCTTATTGCATCCAATTAAAAGAAGGAAAAAATGAAACCCTCAAAAGCTAATGTAGATTTCTGAATTCTTAATACTCATTAGTAACAACTGACCTTTTGATTATTAACCGAGAGAGCAGCACGGACAAAATCAACTCCATGAGATGACGTGCTTACTGCCTCCTCAACTCTTCTTGATTCATCTTCAGAGCCGCAAAGTGAGGTGATGTATTCCACGGAACCAAGAAAAGCTTTCCATGGTTTACCACCTCCTAGTCTTGGCTACAGGACAGATACAGGAAACAATTAAGTTTTTTCAAATTGAATAAAGTAACAGCAAATTTTAAGTTAAGAAGAAAAGCTGGGGACAGATAAAAAGAAAGGAGTGTGACCCTCTCAAAAAGAATTGCAGAATGCAGATAACAGAAATATGAAATATCAATAGGCCCATGTGGTGTTCATCTATATTGATTGCTTAAAGTTTCGAACAATTAATGAAACGAAAAAGTAATGAATGGTGAAAATTAGAATTAATAGTGAGCAGATACGAAAAAGAATACCTCAAAGCTCGATAATGTTGCAAATATGCCTCTACCAGGTAAGTTCTCAAAACTTTCAACTGAAATTGAAGGAAGGTCTTTGCCTGTGCTATGATCTACAACAGCTCTGCACGAATGAAGCAGCAAAGAGGAATAGAGTCACTAAAAGGTAACATTACATAATTGTAACATTAGAAAGGTGTAGGCAAGCATTGAAGATTCATGTATACAGAGACATATCAAACAAATAAACAGATAAATGAGATCACGAATAAATAAATATATAGAGGGTTATCATTCATAACACCTTCCAATTGGGTGAGTTGTACCCCTTTCCATTGCAGCTGCAACAGCAAGTGCTTCTTTCTCACAACTGGGGTTACAACAAGAAGCAAATCCTTTTCCAACACTCTTAGCATGTCCATGTATCGGTTCAATTGCTTTGCACATGAACTCTCCTGTTGTCAATGTACCAGTTTTGTCAAATGCAATACTATGGCATGAAGCCAAGGCATCAAGCACCTGTCCACCTTTAAGCAATATGCCCTAAAAAGAAAATTCACCACATCACAACCTGTGAACAGAAATGGCTGAGCCTGAAACGACATATGATAATATCACTCAGCTCAGATCCTGGCAATAACATTTATAATAATGAAAATATTATGAGAATTATACAGGTTACCATAATAAGAACAATATTTAGAAACGATGCTGCTCAGAACTTCCAGTAACATTTATAATAGTATATAATGAGTAAAATTCAAACATACTGCATGACTATGATGAGGTATTATACAAGTTTGCCATAATTAGGAAAATATTGAAAGAAAGACTGGTGAAAAGGATTTGACACCACAAGGTTAATTAGTAGACTGTCTTCCAATTTGGAAAGATACCCTTTTTGCACAAGCACTGATGGCAGTTGCGTAAGCCAATGGCGCCACAGCTAATGCACAAGGTGATGCAGCTACCATGAGGCCCAATGCTCGGTAAATTGATCCTCTGCAAGCTAGAAGAAAAGAAAACACCAGGTAACCAATCGGTACAGAGATAATATGATGAAATGGATACATCCATATAGAAACATCCTGCTTACAAATCATAAAAATAAGTTCTACTTGATAGTAGGTAACAGTTCTTTTAACCCATTTAACACCTAAAAACATATGTATTAAAATCCCTTCTTCTTCATTGGATTGTCTGTCTAGTAATGCAAGAAAGACTGATGCAGATAGCAACAACTAAACACAAATAAAGAAGTATATGCAAAATAAGACTTCTAAAAGTACCTGTAGTACTAAAGAAAGGCCATTTGAAAAGGAATGGACCAAGAAAAGCAATTGCTAGAGATAACAACACAACTGCTTTACTGTACTGCTCGCCAAACTTATCAAGCCATCTTTGGAGTCTTGGTTTACTTAGCTGAGCCTCTTCTGTCAGCTGCACAATTCTGCTAAGCATGGACTCTTTCCATGTCTTCTTTGCCTAAAAAAAATAAAGGTCACAAAAGACTTAAACAGACCAATTAAATTGGGTGGTTTTTAAATAACAGTGCTCGAGTTCAAAACCCCTTAATTAACTGTTTAACATTGTTTATTAAAATAGGACCTTAACTTTGAGGTACCAACTTCATGGTGCGACTTTGAAGTTGCTTATCCAAGTTTCAAACTTTTGGGACTGGAAAAATCTTATGGTTCTAGATAATAGTCGCTGGCTGATTTAGGGAGTCTAGAGTGACATCCCTTTGGATTTCCAAATCTGGCAGTTCTAGAATCTATTTAATCAAGGAAGTCGCTTAATGGATAATCAGTTTAAAACTCACTTATCCATTAAAAACTTTATATCATAATGCACAATAATTCCTTATTGCAGCAATTCCTACTTCATCACTTGTATTCAAGCTTCTCTCAGGACAGATGGGAAGTAATGGATGTCTGGAACTGGAATACAAGTTCATCAAACACATGTCACAACCTTCATTATGGAATTTCTCCAAGGGAAGATAGCAAACACCATTTTTTATCTGAATACTCCACAACTAAAATTATCCCTAAATGTTGTAAAATAAGTTATTAGCAGTAGAACCCCGGTACCCTACCTCTCTTACATTATCTTGCAATGATTGTTCCAAAACTAACCACCCACATAATCAAAAAGTGTCCAAAGCCTGTTGTTTAGTAATGCATAAGCTACTACAGACGTCAAACTAATTTTCAGAAATTAACTAACAAGGCAAACTAGTTTCTATATCACAGGCACAAGATAAAGGAACTACTCTTCTTCTTCTCTCTCTCTCTTTTTTTATAAATCATTTTGATAGAGTGTTAGTGGACTCAGGATTATGCAAAAAACATGGAGCAGAATGTAAATGTTAAAAGGTTAGTCCGCAATAGAGTCAAGGAATAAACACACAGAATAGAATCGTCTGACAATTTTTCTGGGAAATTCTAAGATAGACAAATCCCTCTCTTCCCCCAAAGAAAAGGGGGAAATAAGAGATATTTGTCTTCTTTTAGTTCAATCTTGGCTACAACCTTTCAATTTTCTTAACTTGTTTATTCTTAAATCAATTCAAAGCAATCCAAATAATGGAATATTGAAGGGCGTACCTTCACTATCAACATACCGTCCAGGTTTCGCGCACCTCCTGGAATATTGTCCCCCTCTTTCTTATCTAAAGGTTTGACTTCTCCCGTCAAATGTTCAATAGTAATTGTTGATCTACCTCGGGAAACTTCACAGTCCACTGGTACTGACTGATCAAAGCAACAGGAAGAGTAAGACAAGTATAGAAGCTAACCATAATAAAGGGGTTGGAGCACAAAATGTAGTAATGTACAATTAAAAATCCAGAATTATGGGAACCAGATACAAATCGTATGAACAAAATTTGATCATGGAAAAAAACATAATTAACTTTTTCCATGATCGAAATAGAAAGAATGCTTCAAACAGTAGAAAAATAAAATAAAATATATATATTAGGGAGTGGTCTTTCCCTGCTTAGAGTCAGTATGAGACAAACAAAGTAACAAATGATCCCCTCCAAGTTTGAAATTACGATAACCTAGATGTTGCAATCTCTTGAGTTCAACAGGTGTTAGTCCTTATATTCTTATAATTCCAGCTGCCAAATCATTCTTATATATTGATGTTAACTTTGAGAATAAAATCAACTTTTTATTACCTTCCAAGGTTTAACTATTGGTATGTCTAGTATAGATAATAGATGATTGGGTGACTATTGTAGAGAACCATGTTTTACCGTACGCTCTCTATGTTTTGGCCTGCTGCTCATATATGGGAATTTCCCTAACATCAATAAAACTATTTACATTGGTATGTCTTGTATTGCAAATCATACAAGTCGTCAGATCACAGACATATTGAGAACTTGGAATCCTACATAAGATACTTAACTCAGTGCTATTTATTCTGTCACTTCATCAGCCCAAATAGAAGGTGCAAGCTATACAAACAATCTACGATCTAAGTTTTCGTAGGAATAAATTGCACAGATGTGAACATAACATCTACCGAGTGTTGGGTATGAAGGAAAATGTTTTCTTGGGAAACAAGTGAATTTCTTACTTATTTTCAAGTATTTGGTAAGAAAGCAAAAAAAAAATTATTTCAAGAGCATTGATATATCAAAACACTATGGAGGTGGATTTGGGGGGGGGGGGGGAGTGGGGGTTCAAGGTGGTGGGTGGGTGGGTGGGACGGCCAGCGGGTGGGAGGTGACAACGTTCGGTGGGTGGGGAAGAGACAATGAACTTTGAATGTCACTTATGAACTTGTTTTCCCTACTTTTATTAGGGAAGTCATTTTACTCATTTTTAAGGAACTTGTTTTCCTCATTTTTCCTCCATACCAAACACATCCCTAATGTAAAATATCACATTTAACCCAAAAGAAAGAGACAAATAAAATAGAAGAGTTTTTAACACAACTAAACCGAAAAGAAGTGAGGATACAGACCTCACCAGCTTTAACCAATATAAATGAGCCAACTTCCAGGTCACTCACAGGAACTTCACTATATGACAAGTCAGTGAAACTAGGCAAAGTTTGATTGTCTACGTGCAGCACAAGAGCAAATTCTGGATGGTTTTCTTTTAATTCCTTTACATCACCCTTCGAGCGACTAGTGAAATACTCTTCAGCTGCACAAACAAATATATATAAGATAAAAAAGTTCCAAGTCCTCCAGAGGACATTCCCAAACTTTTTACTTACCTATATGAGCTAAATTGAACATTGCAAGAAGCAAGCCACCTTCCAATACGTTCCCCATAAAAACTGATGCAAAAGCTGCGAGAGCCATCAGTACATGAATATTGATTTTACCACCAGTAATGTCCACTAATGCATCAAGTGATGCTGAGACCTGACAATAAAGTGAAATTTTAATTATAGCGCTAGCCGAAGGAATTATAATGTTTCATCTTAAGAGAAGACATAGTAATTGTGACTATATTATGCATGGATTTACACATATTGATATTCACAACATCATACAACACCATTGAAGAGAGATCCCGAGGACTTAAAAGATCCAAAGTTCATAGTTCTCAAATGTAGGGCACTTGACACCTTGTAATCAGTACTAATTCTGTAATTCAATCTATTCGCTAAAATTTGAGACTAACAGATTAGACTTATGAATTTATATCATAACTCTCCTACTTAATAATCTCATTATAAGCATTTGAAATTCGAGTATCTCCATAGTCAAATTGTTCAATCAAACAAGTCAATTGTACAGTATAACTGAAAGCATTTGTGATTATATTACCCCAATGAACAATAATGAACAGAGAAATGAGAGAAATCTAATACCCCAACAAGAGGAAAGGCAATGAGAGCGAAAATACGCTGGAGAGGCAGTACAGCGGGCTTGGGAAGAAAGTAAGGGCAAACAGCAGCAGCAATAAACAAAACCGCTGAGCAACAGCAAAGCTCTAAATTCTCTCTCAAGTAATTCGCCAACTGGGTCCATCTGATAGCATTTGCGAACTTGAGAAATACCTCCTGAAATTTCGTGAGCTTCCCGTCGCCTTCGTCATGACCATGGTGGTGGTGATGATGATTGTGATGATCATGACTATGGTCATGGTGATGATGATGATGACTGTGAGAGGAACAGCTGCAAGCAGAACAGTGGATGCGTCCACGGAACTGAGCGGAGCTCCGAATGGGAACTGAAGATTTGGGTTTCAATGAAGAGAGCAAGAGATTCCGGTTGACTTTGAGTCTCCTTCTAGATTTGTAGATTGAACAATTGATCCCTGCGAAGGAAGTTGAAAGACGCAGAGCTTCCATTTTTTTGGCCGAATATTTTCACTGAAAATGCATTTTTTGTTC
>JAJONR010008540.1:0-27961 GCA_029582245.1 Solanum etuberosum | reverse complement strand
TGAACACCCATTTACAACAAACACGCCAACTAAATCATTTGTTGCATGGGTGCTCGCCTTCAATTTTATACGATGTTGTCTTAATTTCTATATAAATATATATAGTTCGATACGAGGTTAATGGGTGGGTGCTCAAGCACCTAGAGAACTCCATGTGGGTTCGCTCCTGCTCACACCCCAAAAGCTAGCTCAAAGGGGGATGATTGCCCAAGTTTTATGTGTATTAAATGAAGCATCATTTCTATTGGTTTGGCTGACGGGAAATTGGGAGAGATGGAACTACCCTGTTATTGGAAAGGAGGAAGAGGTGTGGTTTTGAGCTTGGGAGTGTTGGGAAGTGATCTTTCGGTCTGTTGTGATTGTGACGAAACAAATATGTTAGATGTTTGGCTTATGAAGGAGTATGAGATTAAAGAATCTTGGACGAAGATGTTTACTATCAAGATTCCGGAGGATCAATTGGTGTATGGATATCTTGGGCAAATACGTTTACACATGGCAAGTGGAAGTGAAATTTTGGTTGTGTTTGAATCAAGTTTCATGATATACAATCCAAAGGGTGACCTGCTCAGATCTTCAAAGGTTATTAACTCTAATAATTGGGTTGAGGCGGAAATCTACATTGAAAGCCTAGTTTGTCCTTTTTCTACAGTAGGGACTGAGGATGCAACAAAAAAAAGCTCTGGTTGCGAAACAACAAAGTGACAAATAACTTGTAAGAGTACTTTCTTGTCAAGTGTTGTTAGATTATGCTTATTTTTAAAACTATGTTGCCAGGGGAGCTTGTTATTCATTTTCCGTTGTGCTCTATTTTCAAGTAACAATAATTTTGTATTCAACTTCATGCTAAATGGCGCTGGAAATTGTTTCTCATATTGAGCAGTGTTTCGAGCAGATGTTATACCTCGAGACAGTGTAAAAAACAAAGAAGCACCAAGGACTTGGAAATCTTAGCTTAGGTCCTACTTAGAGTTGTTTTTGATCTAGGACGACTTCATTAATTTTTTCGGCTGAAAAAAACTTAACCAGGGAAAACAGAGGAATCTCGTCAATTCTTGTACAAGGATCAAGGTCGGGTAAAGTATCTAGTTTTGTCTTTTCCCTTGCTGCGAATAGCTAAGTGTTCATTTTCTTGTGGGCTGGTTTTGGTCTTCCCTTGCTGCTAATTGATAATTGTCTTTTCTTCGGGACTATCTTCTCTTCTTCAACTTTGGTAGTAACATTAACATTAGAAAGACGGCATTGCAAGGAGAGTGTATTTTAGGAATCTAATTTAGCTCGTAATATTGTTGTAACGGAAGGTTTCCTTCCCTTGAATGCCTGTTGTGTGTGTTATCAAGCTGAGGTTGATCTGTTAATATAAGTAGCAGATGTTATATTCCATCTGCTACTTATATTAAAAACTTCCCAACCCTCTGAAATGACCCTTTATGCATCTTTTCGGCATTATGTTGTAAGATACCAGCGAAAACTTATTTGATGAATTACCAACCCTATGCTAATACAGAATAAACAAATGAAGTAAATGTCAGTAGTTCCTTTGGTTCTGTTTTTCCCTTTTAATTGTTTATGTTTCCATTTTTTTAATGGTTTCTACAAATTGCAGCTACAATATATGAAGTTAATGATAGAGCACGTAACCCGCACCAGAAAGATACATAACCGCTGTTCCTGAAGGGCAAGCATATTCAAAAAGTTATTCTGAATTAGCACATTGCAGGAATTCGAAGATGTCGAGCCTAAACAACTTTGAGCAAAGATGCTCCATTTTGTACGAAGTTGTCTATCTCTGTCATATACTCATAGGAACTTAATATAGTTTATTAATGCATTCAAGCAGCTATTTATTCCTTAAATCTTTCCTCGTTGATGATCTTTAATGCATTCAGAACAGGTAAACTACATTCGCTGTTCTGTTCTTCTCTTCAGTTCATGTGAATTTACAATTCTAGTTTCATTTTAAGGCCTCAAAGTACGTATGTAGTGTGTTGAAAAGAGAAATTGCAATTAGTTGGAAGTTGTCATTACTGGGACTAAATCCACCACAAAAAGATGCGAAAGTTACAGATATGAGAAATCCAAAACAGAACTTTATAAATGAATAAGTGCATTCAATTTGCAATAGAATAAATTGTATCACCAATTTAATAAAAAATAAAATTTCTCCATTTCGTTAGGGTCCCCTGTTTTCAGCTTCATGCTCCCAGGCTTCACAGGATGCCAACTCTCATTCTTCCCATCAAATTTGTAGGCTTTTACTTCTTTTAATTGACTCACGTTTCCATGAGAATCAGTAGAATGACTCGAATTCTTCATATACAGTAATCGATTGATGAGATATATAATCATTTTGAACGATGTTTATATGTTGAGTCTCCTAGGATGAAAACACCACAACAAAGCATCCACAAGCTGTTCACTCTCTATCGTAATGCTCAGTGACATAATCTTTTGAAGATTCCGCACCTCAAACTTTTTCCACCCACGACAATGGAGAATGATTAAATTGTCAATCAAGGGATAATTAGCGAGTAGACCCTGTAGCATGTGGTCGTCTAAAGTTACATTATTTAGAGAAAGCTTTCTCAAAGAATGACAATTCCCCACATGACTAGTAGGTAATGTATAAAAATACACCAGATTACAATTCCTCAGCACCAGTTCTCGTAAATATTTTGCTGTCAACATTTTAAAAATATTGAAGGATGAATGATATCCTAAATTTCTACAGACGAGATCTCTTACACCACTCTGAAGAGCAATGTCAAGCCACTTATCAATCGAAAAGAAAAGATAAGATAACCAGTAGGTGTTGCAATGTCAATGAAAAGTTCAAACTTGTCAATAGGAATTTTCTCATCCCTGAATCTCTTCATAATTTTATCCACTATATCGGTGTTAATTTTTACCTCTCCTCCTCCGCCCCTGAACAAGCTACGAATAACAAGTTAGGATTAGTCAACCAAGCTTGTAGCCATGTTCGGGAGAGAATTGTCATCTGTGATGCTTCTACATAATTAAGATTCGAGAGTATTTTGTGAATAACAAGTTCAGGCAATATGTCAGCGGTGGGTTGATCTTTACTATAATTATTCTTCTTATATTTGCCTTATACTTGTAATTACCTTATTTAAGATTTAAATATAAGTTACTGGAAATTGATTTAAAGAAGTATCGAAAACACCCCTAAACTTGACGCAAATTATTAGTTTCTTCCTCGAACTATTGACGACACAACAAGTGGTCTCAAACTCTTGTAGAAGCATGTGACTCTTAGTAAAAAGTTGAGAGAAATGTCGAAAACACATTAAACTTGAATTTAAGGGTGTATTACACACATGATACTGTTGGAAATCTTATTTTTCCAACAGATACAAGATCGAGGGTGTATTTAAGTTCAGCTAGTCAAGTAAAGAGGGATGTTGAAACTAATAATTTGCATCAAGTTTAGAGGTGTTTTCAATACTTCTCTCTTTAAATTATGTAAACCAATATGTATAAATTGAAGAGTATGTATTGTAGAAACCTCTAAGAAAAAATAGCGTTCTAATAAGAGAAAGCAACTGAGGACAAAATTTTGGTCGAAAGAATGTTTGAATCTACGGAAAGAGTTGAGTGGAAAGTGCAGAAGCGAGACGAAGAGCTGATTACCAAGTTTTGGATCAAAACCGAAGTAGAAGAACAGGTTCCTAAGGTATGTATGAACAATTCTATGACTATAAGGAGAGAGACAGCTGATATATTACCTGAATGTGTGATTCGCAAAATACTCTGTTTTCTTAGTTTTAAAGAAGCAGCACAACTGAGTATTCTCTCTAAAACATGGCTGCGAGCCTGGTTGACTCATCCCAATTTAGATGTCACAGTTGATTATCACAGAAACAATTTGGATATAGTGGATAATATCATGAAGAGATATAGGGACGGAATAATCCCTATAGAAAAGTTTGAATTATCACACTTTGATTCTTCCTCTCAAGGTTTTCCGTTGATTGATAAGTGGTTTGACATTGTACTTCAGAATGGTGTGAAAGATCTCACCTTTAATGTTCCTAAATATTCATCATACCACTTGCCTATTTTCAAAATCTTGGCAACGAAATCTTTAAGAGAATTGGTTATGTGGGGTTGTCATCTAAAGCGTGCTTCGTTATCTAGTGGTGCCGTAAACTGCAATTCTTTGAGATTACTTTCTCTATCTTATGTTACATTAAGCGAAAAGATGCTTTAGACTCTACTTAATAGTTGTCCTTTGATTGTCAGTTTCGTATGTGATTATTGTGATGGGTTGGAAAAGATTGAACTGGTCAATCTTCAGAATATCAAGTCAATTTCCATTTGGAAAGGTAGAAACCAGCGTGTTAAAATTCAAGCACCAACACTTGAACACTTGTCTTATTTTAGTGTTCCGAAAGAGTCTCCTATGTTGGATATGCTTGATCTTCCAAATTTGGTGTCACTAGAATATAAGGGAGAGCAAATTCCTGAGACTTTCGTAGATGCTAATTTTCAATGGAGTTGTTATCCTAAGAGACTCATCCTTGAGTCAACTAGTAAAACGATTGCATCTTTCATGGACCGTTTAATGTATATGAAGAGTTTGAGTAGTTCTACTCCTCATGGAAGCAAGTCTTTGCATAGTCAATTAAAAGAAGTAAAAGTCTACAAATTAGATTCGAGTTGGCAGCTTGTTGAGTTCAGAAGTGAGGAGCGGGCAAAAAGGATCCTTAAGGAGGGGGAGAAATTTTATTTTACGTTAGAGTGGTGATGTAGTTCATTCTATTTCTATGTGCAAATTGAATGCACATATAGTTTGTTGTTCATTTTTCTGTTTCTAAAGTTTATTTTACGTTATAGTGGTGATGTAGTTCATTCTATTTCTGATATACAGAAAGACAGTAAGTATGTTTGGTGTTCTGTTTTTCTGTTTCTGCTGTTTATTTTACGTTATAGTGGTGATGTAGTTCATTCCATTCCCATGAGAACTCTTATGTCACACGAGTATAGAATTGCACTTTAGTTAATCTTTTTTCATGTTTCTCTAAAAAGAGCTCGTGAACCAGGTTCTGCTACTTCAGTATTAGTATGCTTAGCATTTTGAATAGACTTCAGTTGACATGATTATATAAGTCATGTTATACTGTTGAATAACAAGCCTTCCATTTTCTATTTTTGTTTGTCGGATACTTGTATGTGTGCTTGGGAGTCGCTGATGGTTTATTAGTTTTTTTTTTCTTTACATGTTTTAAGTTTCAAGTCCTTCTACCAATTGTTGGAATGGGGGAACTAGGTAAAACAACTTGTGCGAGATTGATGTATAATAATGAAATCATTGTTTCTCATTTTGATGTTCAAGCATGGTACATTATTTCCCAAACATATAACCGGAGAGAGATATTTTCAGCCAAGTTACTGGTTTCAAGATCAAGGTAGATGAGGTTGGCAAACTTGCTGATATGTTGCAGAAAAGCTTATCGGGAAAGAGATATTTCATTGTGTTGGCTGATATGTGGGATGGTATGGCATGTGATGACTTTAGATTATCTCTCCCAGATGGTGAGAATATAAGTAGAATAGTAGTTACAACTCGACTTGAGAAAGTGGGTGAGTATGTCAAGCACCATATCAATCCTTATTAGTTATTTCCTTCCATTCCTCACACTAAAAGAGAGTTGAGAATTATTGATGGACCTCATTAGCAGTAACGTGGTAATGGTTTCAAAGAGAAGAAGATATAACGGTAAAGTCAAATACTGTCAGGTTCATGATATAGTACTTCACTTTTGCTTGGAGAGGAGTAGAAAAGAAAAGTTTATGTTGGCAGTGAAGGGGAATTATAACAACTTCAAACTTTTTGAGTGGAAGGAAAGTCGAGTGAGTTTCAGTTTCAGTAATGAGCTTTCTGAGATTGTATCTAAAACGGGGAAGCCCTTCCATCAACACTTGAGGTCACAAAGAATGACAATGATTAAAGGTGAAGTTTCTAATTGGAATTCATTCAGCCAGTTTAGTAAATTGAAACTTTATAAGGTCTTGATTTTGAGTTCCCATAGAGTGAGTCGTTTGTCGTCAGCTACATTCACCTGAAGTACTTAGCAGTTTCTGCAAGGAAATTTGATTTTTATCCCGAATCACATCTTTCCCATCTAGAAACCTTTATTTTGCTGTGTCCATTCAGGCGTACAGTGTTACCACCGATTTTTTGGAAAATGAAAACATTAAGGCATGTTGAGTTTAATGATGCTGTTTTCGATTTGAAAAACAAGTGGATCTTTGAAGAAGCCTCTAAATTGGAAAAATTGGGGATATTAAGGCAAGTTGCGATTAAAATTGGTGGTGATGATATTGTCGATGTCTAATTACAGAGGTGTCCTAATCTTCAAGAACTTGAGATCGATATTTGGTGCGATGAAGATTCTGTAGAGATTTTTCAATTGGAGAGTCTTACCTAGCTTCAAATACTTCACCTTTCCATTGACTCGTTCCGGTTAAATGTATCCAAGCTCCACTTGCAAATTTAAAGAAGTTGGTACTATAGGGTACTCATATAGGAATTTTTTCCGCTGCTTGAAAGGCTTGTTATAAAAAAGTGTCACGAGCTCGAGGAGATCCCCCTTAGCTTTGCAAATATTCAAACACTGAAACAGATTAAGTTGTGCAAGAACATATCTCTGGAGGCTTCAACTTTGAAAATTAAGGAAGAAGCGGAAGCTATTGGAGGACAAATCTAAGCAACAATTTCGACAAAGTACAACTTTGTGACTGCTGCCAAACAGAACCAGAGAAATCTTAACATCTGATGTGCAGCCAATAATGTTTTTGCAGATCAGAAGATACATAATGTAAGGATATATTATGGTAGAAGTCGAAGATTATGGTGTGAAATGTCAGAAGACGGAGAGGTGTTTAATTTGTATAAGATTATACTTTGTACTGCCATCAATGACCCTGTTGGCCGGCGGACAGCCTCCACCAGAGGCTGCTCCGTCCACATCTATAATACAACCTCCACCCCTCACTACAAAGTACTCAGAAGTTTTAAAACCAGACCAAAACAACATGATTACAAAACCAATTCAGAGGAAAACAGTGAGAGCCTCAAATTACTTGGAAGTCATCAGAAGTTCAACAGTTGATTATACAAGAGAATTCACAATATGCAATTCTGGGAAAATTCTCTTATGACAAGCCAGACTTACACGAGCTACACAGAGTAATCCCAGCACAGTGCGAGATCAAAGGGCCATGCAACATAGGTCTCTTAGAAAATAGATACGTATTGATTCGACTATCATTACTGAAGGACTATTCGAAGATGATGTCGACCCCAGAATGCTATCTGAAGGTTCACAACCTATACTGTCAGACGAGGCCATTGAAGTGGTATCCTTGGTTTGTTCCAGAGGAGGAGACATCTATATCAGTAGCATGGATTAGTTTTCCAGACTTGCCACCTAATTTCCTTGCCAGAGAAGCTGTTTCTCACTGGCTTCTGCAGTTGGAAAACCATTAACAGTAGATACGGCGACACAAAATAAGACTAGACCTAGTTGTGCAAAGGTAAAAGTTGAGGTAGATTTATTGGCACAACACCCTAAGAGAAATCAAAATTGCAGAAGAGGATGAAGTCACAGTGGAAGTTAATTCTAAATGGATTACTATTAAGTTGACTATCTACCGAAATATTGCAATCATTGTAGGTTACAAGGACATAGAGAAGCTAAATGTCAGGCACTACATCCAGAACTGGAAAGACATTCAGAGAGAATTTTGGGGAGAACAAGGACAAGGTGTGCACTGCTGCCACACAGACCAGAATACTGAGCAGTGGCAAAGTTGTTGGAAGTACACAAAGAAAGCAGGAATGGATGCAAAGAAGTAGTAAATATGCAAAAGATAATAGGTACAGACAATGGCAAAAAGAAGGAAGAAACTGGAAAAGATACAGAAGGCATCAATACTGATAATGCATTTGCAACCTTGCTAATTAATGACAACACAGAAGATACAGGGGATGCTACTAGTGCAACAAAGGGGACATAAGAGAAAGGGGAGGACTTAGCATGAATACAGCTAAGAAAGAGTAAGTTACATAAGGTATTAACACTTTTGCAAGAAATGGTTGACAAGGGTTTCTCTCCTAATAAATCTACTCTACATGATTGAGACATTAAGACCCAAAGATTGGAAGTGCTTGTGTTTCGATTTATTAAATTTTGGTAAAGGGACCGGATGCAGCAGCCACCAGGTGTGTTGCTTGTTAGAATTCTGCACCTAGTCAATTTAGTTCTAGACTAGTACCAACTGTGCTTGATCAATTTATTGAATGATATATAAAGGATTAACCACAACAATTATATATCCGGTTAAAGAGTATAAACAAGATTAAGTTCGAGTCAAATGTCAACAAGAAGGAAGGAGTTGCCTATGGTACATGGTAGATGGTTTGGAGCATTGCTTTGGGGTTACGCAAAACGAAAGTGGGGAGTTGGGTGCAATCAGTGATAACGAGGTCCCTGTAAGAATAGTTAAGGAAAAGCATGGTATCCCATACACTATACGTTTTAGAACTGGCTAGTAGTTAGTATGAAGATGTCCAAGCAGATGTGGTGTAATTGTGTACTTAAATATGCAATGTCTTTTTTCCCATATTTGACAAAACAAACGAAATTGAATAAAGACAAATGTATGAAGTGGAAGTACTCTTACAAGTCATTACTTACACAATTGTGTCCTTCATTCTTGTTGTGTTTGTGATTTGTTCATTTTGTAAAACCGAAGAAAGTAAGCTCTTAAACACAATACAAACATCTTTGTCCGTTTCTGTTTCCTACTTAAAATACAACTCTTTTGGAACGCAGACATATATTATAATTCTAGAATTTATACTGTGTTTATTTGACACTGATGGTTTTATACTGTATAAACTTAATCCTAGGATATCTCACTTTATCTGTACCAAAATAAATTGCAAGGAGTTTTATAAATGGATTATGAAAAGGGTTTATATGGGCCAATTGTGTAACACTAGGAATTTAAGTGTCAATTGGAAAAGTTAGGGGATATATGCAAGCAATTAAGAAAAAGAGGAGAAATTATGCAAACACGTTAGAAATATGTTTTAATGAAACCCATAAGCTATAAATTCAAGAATCACCTAGTAGGAAAAAACTCTAATACTTTTTCCAGAGAGATCAACCAACTAATCATGAAGAGAGCCACATCTGACATATTGTCTGATTGTCTCATTCACAAAATACTCTCTTTTCTTAGCTTTAAAGAAGCAACCAAGATGAGCATTCTCTCCAAAACATGCCTACGAGCCTGGTCTACTCATCCCAATTTGGAATTCGAAGTTGTTTGTCTTAATGGCAATATGAAAAAAGTGAATAGTATCATGGAGAGATATCGCGATGGAAAAATCCCTATAGAAAGGTTTGAATTATCTGACTCTAGTTATTCCCAAGAAATTTTTCCTTTGTTTGATAAGTGGCTTCACATTGCTCTTCAGAATGGTGTAAAAGATATCATCTTTGGAGTTCCTCGCTATACATCATACACCTTACCTATTTTCACAATCTTTGCAGCGAAATCTTTAAGAGAATTGGTTCTGAATGGTTTTAATTTGAAGCGTGTTCCGTTATCTAGTGATGTGGCGAACTACAATTCGTTGAGAAAGCTTTCTCTTTCTTATATAAATTTAGACGATAACATGCTCCAGACTCTACTTAATAGATGTTCATTGATTGTCAGTCTCGTCCTAGAGCATTGTTTTGGGTTGGAAAAGATTGAGTTGTTGAATCTTCATAGGATCAAGTCAGTTACTATTAAGGCATTTAACCAACACGTTAAAATTGAAGAACCAACTCTTGAACACTTGTACTATTTTGATGCCGGGGAAGGGTATCCTATGTTGGTTATTATCAATGCTCCAAATTTGGTATCACTAAAGTATATAGGAGTTCAAATTCCTCTGATGGAATGTATGCGTCCACTAATAATCACAGGACCAGGTCCTTAGCGTAGTTTGAGTGCTGAAAGTAAATGCTGGAGATAAGTAAAGACACACTATTTTACGTGGAAACCTCCTTGCTCAAGGGAGTAAAACCATGACCTGTCTTACAGGATTTTTCAAACTGTTTTCACTAATCTTCTTAGGCAAAAGTGAAACACAAATTACAACACGAGATTAACCTCATAATCTCAACCTAAGTAATATCCCTATTACTTAAACGAGCCAAAGCAATGCTCTCATTGCCCACTATATTAACTATTTCTAATCAATATAGACTTTCAAACGTAAGACACAAAGTTACCCCTAACTATGTTCTTACACGACTCAAACAAGATTTGAAACGTTTCTAACAAGAGTGAAACGAATCCTACAATATAAGCACAAATACAAGCAAACAAAACATAAGCAGGTTCGAAAAACAATTCTTCAATCGATCAGGTCCCTTGTTGTTTTGTATGAAGCTTGATATTTCTCTCTTTGAATGAATGGTCTAATTGTTGTTTGTCATGTTGATTATATCAACCAAAAAGAATTATTGCCCATTGGACAAACAACCTCGTCCGTTCTGATTGGTTTAGTACGCTGACAACTTCACCAACCACTGACAAGACAACTTTCCAGTTGTACAACACATTGCCCTGGACGAGAACACTCTGCAGAGGACCGGGTCCCTGCACTTGTGAGGATCATCAAAACATCTGAAAGCTTATCAATTTCCCCCTTTTTGATGATGGCAAACAAGCTTCCTCACATGAGTTGATATTCATTCAAAGTATCGCCAGTTCCCCCTATCAATCATACTCATACTCAAACATGTTCCCCCTATCAATCATACTCATACTCTAATTTCAACAAACACTTTACAGTCAATTCCCCCTTTTGACATCATTGAAAATGAGTGACAGTAAACATATAAAAGCTGCATGCGAAGTCGTTAGGAATTCAGGGCCATGGGCCACACAGTACATGAGCATGTAGGTAGAAAATAGAGAAGATAAAAGCATACCAAACACGGCAAAAGAGATAGCAATATTAGATCACAATACTAGCCACAGATTCCAGTCAAAATAGTACATTTTCCACTAGAGGGAGAGAGGGGAAGTCAACAAACATCAAGGGAAGAATTAAAAACAGATGCAACAGACTCTTTTAGGATGGAGGGGGAGGAGGAGAGAAGGACTACAACACAAGAGTCATGCGAGCATTGGCATCAACATGTGCCTGAATGAGTTGCTTGTTAAGAGCCTGGACTTCCTCACTGATTGAGACATTTGTCTTCAACAGCTGGACATTCTCAACTCTTAACTTTTCAACTTCTTCCTTATCTGTACCACTGGTACCAGGTCCTCTAGAGATAGCCTGCTGTAGCTGGGCCTTAAGTCGAGTAATCTCCACATCCTTTGTACTCAAGGTAGTCGTGAAATCATCCAATTCGCGCTTGAGAGTTTCCTGTTTCTCAAAGAGTTCAGAAACATGAGATTTGGTTTTGACTTTACCCTCAACACACTCACATTCTAAGAATGTGGCTGCAGAGAATATTTGCTTCACAGTACCAGGTACTCTTCTGCCAAGAGGCACTCCGAAATGTTCAAACACATGATTCAGCAAGTACCCATAGGGTATCCCATGCCTGACATTTTTCCAATTCATAACTCTATGCATGTGCTCGAGCATAATTGCAGGAAGATTGATGGCTTCTAGTTCATCCAATTGCTCCATGAGAAGCAAATCTGCTGCAGATGCCACAGTCCTCTTCTCACTTCTGGGCACAACCACTTTATTCACAAACTCAAAGAACAACTGGTACTCCCCCTTGAGAAACTTTTTGGGGAGACCTGCACACTTCATGTTCCCGTGCTTGGTGGCCCTTTGAGCAAAGTTGACAGAAGGCTTAGAGGGAACTCCCAATATAATCCCTAAGCTTTCTTCATTTAGGGAAATCCGCACCTCACGCACAGTGGTCTGAATGCCTCCATCATCAAGAAGTTCTATTTTGTAGTAGAACTCACACACTTCTGGCTCATGTAGATATGGTGCTGGACCTTTGAATAGATGCTCCCAACTTTGTAGGGAAACCGAGTCATAAAGAGTGCTCATTCCAGGTTCTATAAGAATGTTGGAATCAAACACCCTTCCATTTAGAACTTTCTATTTTCAAGCTCTGCAACCCTTTCTTCTCTTGTCATGACCTCTCTTTCAACTTGCTTCTGGGAAGTCGGACATGGTCCCTTCACAGGCTTTGATTTTGAGACAGCCATTGCCCTTTTTGCAGGAGACTGTTTTCCAGATTTGGTGTTTTCCTTAGCCTTCACTTGTTGTTCCTCCGCTTCCTTTCGCCGTTTAGTCACTGCTCTAACAATATCCTCAGGCTCTGTTTCACTTGAGCCTATATCTTGAGGCACTGAAATGGGATCCTCAGTGGGCACCCTTTGCCTTCGATTCCTTAGGGTTTGTGCCTCATTTGCTGCCAGAGCATCCCCAAGCAACTTTTGAACTATACCTCTTGTTGCATATCTCCTCTTGTCTCCCTTGTTGGATGATTCAACCATTTTTCCCTTTCCTTTCCTTTTTCTTTTCTTTTCTGACTCAGTGGGCTCCTCCTCCATTCTAATATCAGGTGCAGCTTCAGTTACTCCAAGATCTGATGCATCCACAGTTGAACCATTTGCCCCTTGAACCCCTTTTTTGGACCACACTAGAGGAGTTTCTTCTTCATCCTCTTCTTAATTGTTGACACCCATGGTCTCAGGGGTTCGGTCAAACACAGGTCGAACACTATGAGGGACCCGTTCCAGTGATTTACACTCTTCTTCAAGAAGAGTGAGTGAGCTGAGTATCCCCCTAAGAGATGCAAGACTTTCCACTACTACGAGTTCCTATGTTGCAGCCAGTATGTTAGACTATGTTCCTTTATTCTCAGGCAGATCCCCTTCGAACAATCTTTCAGACATAGTGAATGATACATGCCCTGGTTGAGACACACCTTCCAAATCTTTAGTTGGTGTCTCAGATACAGGTTTCACAACTGACTGGGCCTTAGAATTTTGGGAGTCCTTCCCTGATAGAACCAAGGTTGGAGAACATAGTAGTTTTTCTACAGGGTTGAGAGAGGGAGACTCTAATGCCTCAGTGTGGGGTGTGATAGATTCACCCGTTTCACCAACCCCACACACTAGGGTAGACGAAGATCCCTCAGAAGGAGGAATTGTTTAATTGAATGAACTGGGATTTTCAATTTTTTGGGAGAGAGGAGACTTTGGGGGAGAAGAAGGGTTAGACATTTTTGCAAGAGAAAGGAGAGAAGATTTAAAAAGTAGGGAGAGATTTCGAAGAAGATGAGAAGAATTGATGATTTTGAAATCTCTCAAAAGGATGTATTTAACTTGGTATCGGGTCCCTGAACAATAGTGACCTTTGGTTTTTGAACTGAAAATACGTCGGCAACTGACACAAGAGTCAGGGAGATGACACATGGCAGTAACCGTTGACAAAAAAACTGTGTAGTAAAAGTGATACTAACCTTTACGGGGACCAGGTCCCTTGATATAAACAACCCTGCCTGTTATGGTTAGATCTTCTCTTTAGCCAACATGTCATGAGTGTGTACCTGTAGTAAGGTACTAAGTGTGAATTCACAAACAACAAGCAAAACAACAAGTACAAATACCTGCCCTCCTTAGCATAGTCAATTTGGAGGATTTATGCAACAATGTTGTGAAATCAGTTCAGCTTGTGCATTCCCAAACTTAGTCTATTCTTAACAAAGTGCTCTTTGCTTAGTGCTTTGGTGAAAATATCAGCTACTTGGTCCTCCGTCTTGCAGTATCTAATCACCACATTTCCCTTGTCAACATTGTCTCTGAGGAAGTGATGCCTCACATCTATGTGCTTGGTCCTCTTATGCTGGACATGATTCTTGGCCATGTTCATAGCACTTGTGTTGTCACAGATGAGAGGAATAGTATCTGTGAGAACACCATAGTCTTTAAGCTATTGCTTATTCCACAAGATTTTAGCACAACATGAAGCAACAGCCACATACTTAGCTTCCGCAGTTGACAATGCCACTGAGTTTTGCTTTTTAGTTCCCCATGAGATTAGTGATGATCCCAGAAAATGAGCCATTCCTGAGGTGCCTTTCCTGTCAACAAGAAAACTTACATAGTCAGCATCAGCATATCCAATTAAGTCGAAAGAATCCCCAGACGGATAGTACATGACCAGGTCCTGTGTTCCCTTCAAGTATCTCAAGATCCTCTTAGCTGCCTTCAGGTGTGATTCCTTTGGAGCTGATTGAAACCTAGCACACATTCCCATACTGAAGACTATATTTGGCCTGCTTGCAGTAAGATAGAAGAGTGATCCAATGATTCCTCTATACATCGTTTGATTCACATCATTGCCTTCTTCATCCTTATCAAGTTTAGCATTTATGCTCATGGGAGTATCAATGATTTTGGCCTCCAGCATGCTGAATTTCTTAAGCAGTTCTTTGATGTATTTCTCCTGACATATTGATGTGCCCTGAGGGGACTGTTTGATTTGCAAGCCCAGGAAAAAGGTGAGCTCCCCATCATGCTCATTTTGAATTCACTGCTCATTAGTGCTGCAAACTCTTTGCATAAATGATCCGAAGTGGCACCAAGGATGATGTCATCTACATATACTTGCACTATCAGAAGTTCCTTTCCTCTAGATTTCAGGAACAAGGTGTTGTCAATCTTTCCTCTTTTGAATCCATTTGCTAGAAGAAATTTTGACAGACGATCATACCAGGCTCTAGGTGCTTGTTTCAGACCATACAAGGCTTTATCCAGCTTCAACAAGCAGATCAACATCTTCAAAACCTTGAGGTTGTTTCACATACGCCTCCTCTTTATAGTACCCATTCAGGAAAGCACTTTTAACATCCATTTGAAACAGCTTGAACTCCATGTAGGTAGCAAATGCTATATGAAATCTGATAGCTTCCATCCTTGCCACTGGTGCAAAGGTTTCATCATAGTCGATTCCTTCTTCTTGATTATACCCCTGTACCACTAATCTTGACTTGTTTCTTGTGATAGTTCCATGTTAATCCAGTTTGTTTCTAAACACCCATCTGGTCCCAATAATGGTTCTGTTAAGAGGTCTGGAGAAATCATCAACTATCACCATGTGAATCTGGAGAAATCATCAACTATCACCAGGATGTATTTCTTCCCTCCTCTGCTCTGAACTCTTACGTATACACACAAATCCATGTGGAGAAGCTCTAGTGATCTGGTAGTACTGATACCTTTCTTTGGCTTAAAATATGATCTTGTTTGCTTTCCCCTTACACAGGCGTCACAAACTTTGTTGTCAGAAAACTTCAGCTTAGGCAATCCATGAACCAGGTCCCCTGCAACAAGTTTGTTCAACAAGGATGAGCTCACTTGTCCCAGTCGTCTGTGCCACAGGTTTGCATTGACAGCTTAGCACTTAGACATGTGAGACTATCCTATTCTATGGAGTTAAGATCTGCAACATACATGTTTTTAACTCTTTTGGCAGACATAACTACTTTGTTAGTAACACAGTTTGTAACAGTGCATCTATCTGAAAAAAATTTCACTTCATTTCCTTTTCACAAATCTGAGACACACTCAACAAGTTGTACTTCAAACCATTCACATATTGAACATTTTCTATAGAATGTTCTACTGATCTTCCAACTTTCCCAATACCTAGAATGAATCCCCTTTTGCCGTCTTCAAATGACACACCACCACCTTGGTGTGCTTCCAAAGAGAGGAAGTTTTGAGTGTCTCCAGTCATATGCTTCGAGCAACCACTGTCCATGTACCAACATTGACTGCTTCATCTCTTCTGCAAAATAATTACTTGTTAGTTTTAGGAACCCACTTGAGATGGAGTTCCCAAAAGCTATCAAAAGGTTTGATGATAAACCTTCCGGTCCAAGGGGGCAACGAGTACTTGCTAAAATGATACATAGGACCAGGTACTTTCCTTTTTTCTACCTTCCCCTGTTCTGATCTAAGGAAGTTCTCTTGATTTTCTTTTGCCCTTTTCAGAGACTCACAATTTCTTTTCAAGTGACCATGTCTTCTACAATGGGTGCACGACAAATTATCAGAGACAAACACATACTTGCTATGAGGTTTGTAGGGAGGTTCTATCTTTCTACACCCTAGACCTTTTCTGCTGTTGAATTTCTGATTGGATAAGTTTGAAAGAATCTTAGATGAGTAAGTCCAATTTAGGGTGTGACTTAACTCTTCTTTAACTTGACTTAGGTCCCTTACTAGTTATGATTTTTTCTTAAGAGAGACAACTAGTTTGGACTCAGAAACCTTCTGACTTTCCTGTAACTCAAGCTCAAGATTACTGAGTTTTATTTTTCCACCCTCAGAGGTACCAGGTTCCTCTTCGAGTTGAAAACTCTCAGTTTCCAGAGTACTCACCCTAACACCCATTTCAGACATTTGAGCACTAAGGGTAGTTTTTTCATCTTCACAGGCTCAGTTTTTCACTCAACATTATATTTTCATTAGTTATTTCATCTACAGAGTCAATCAACACAGCAACAAGTTTTCTCAATCTCTTAATGGATAAAGTGTCTAAATCGTTTTTGAGATAAAAAGAGTTACCTCATCCTGGTCCTGCTTATCATAAGATTTTTCCATCACTGAGAACATGGATTTGAAGACGGTTTCATCATCATTGACTACCATCATCGAGACATCTTCATGATTTTCTTCCTCCCCAGAGTCGCTAGAGGCGTTTCCCCATACTGCAAAAGCTTTTTTTACAACTTGATCTGCATTGTCCTTCCTTTGAGCATGGTTAGGGACCTGGTCCCTTCTCCTGGGTTTGAAGTCCTGCTTTTGGCTCTGACAATCTCTCATGAAGTGTCCTGGCTTTCCACATTTGTGGCATAGGTCGTTAGCATTCGCCGTTCTGCTGGTAGTCCCCTTCTTCTGGAATCCTCCATGCTTTTTGACTATCTTCTGGAATCTTCTAGTCAGATAAGCCATCTCATCCTCATCTTCAGACCCCTCAGTTTGAGAGATCTTCAGTGCCACTAATTTCTCCTTCTTTCCTTCCTTCACAGAGGAACCCTGCTGCCTGTTCAGCTCGTAGGTTTGCAAGTTTCCGATCAGGTCATCCATGGTAAGGACCTTTAGATCTCTGGCCTCCGTGATAACATTCACTTTGCTTTCCCATGATTTGGGAAGGACCTGAGGATTTTTTCGAACTTGTTTGCTTGGGTGGATGGGCTCACCAAGACACCTTAGCTCATTTGTGATGGAAGTGAACCTTGTATGCATCTCATGGATGGTTTCACCTTCCTTCATGCTAAAGTTCTCATATTGAGTCGTCAACATGTCTACCTTGGACTCTTTAACCTGAGTTGTTCCTTCATGGGCTGTTTTGAGGCAGTCCCAGATTTCTTTAGCAGTCTCATAGGCAGAGATCCTGTTGTATTCATCTGGACCAATTCCACAGATCAGCAACTTCTTGGCTTTATAGTTCTTCTCAATTTTCTTCCTGTCAGATTCGTCGTATTCCCTTCTGGTTTTGGGAATCACTTTAGTCAGCTCCCCTTCCTTCACGGCCTTGGTAGGAACATATGGTCGGTCAAGTATCACATCCCACAACTCAGTGTCTTCCGCATTAGTATAATCATGCATCTGTGTCTTCCACCATCTATAGAATTGTCCGTTGAATCGAGGTGGATGAGTGGTGGACTGACCTTCTTCCAGGCTCGGTGGAGCAGCCATTCCTTCAGGATCTTTCTTCTCTTGGTGTCAACCAGATAGAGAAGTTTTTCTCTGATACCAATTGATGGAATGTATGCGTCCACAAATAATCACAGGACCAGGTCCTTAGCGTAGTTTGAGTGTTGAATGTAAATGCTGGAGATAAGTAAAGACACAATATTTTACGTGGAAACCTCCTTGCACAAGGGAGTAAAACCACGACCAGTCTCACAGGATTTTTCAAACTGTTTTCACTAATCTTCTCAGGTATAAGTGAAACACAGATTACAACACGAGATTAACCTCGTAATCTCAACCTAAGTAATATCCCTATTACTTAAACGAGCCAAATCAATGCTCTCATTGCCCACTATATTAACTATTTCTAATCAATATAGACTTTCAAATGTAAGACACAAAGTTACCCCTAACTATATTCTTACACGACTCAAACAAGGTTTTGAAACGTTTCTAACAAGAGTGAAACGAATCCTACAATATAAGCACAAATACAAGCAAACAAAACATCAGCAGGTTCGGAAAACAATTCTTCAATCGATCAGGTCCCTTGTTGTTTTGTATGAAGCTTGATATTTCTCTCTTTGAATGAATGGTCTAATTGTTGTTTGTCATGTTGATTATATCAACCAAAAAGAATTATTGCCCATTGGACAAACAACCTCGTCCGTTCTGATTGGTTTAGTACGCTGACAACTTCACCAACCACTGACAAGACAGCTTTCCAGTTGTACATCACATTGCCCTGGACGAGAACACTCTACAGAGGACCGGGTCTTTGCACTTGTGAGGATCATCAAAACATCTGAAAGCTTATCATCCTCAGATTTTTGTGGATGCAAATTTGCAATGGAATTGCCATCCTAGAAAAGTCTTCCTTGTCACAACTAGTAAAATGATTTCATGTTTTATGGATCGTTTAATGAATATGAAGAGTTCGAGTCATTCTACTACTCATGAAAGCGAGCCTTTGCATAGTAAATTACAAGGAGTAAAAACCTACAAATTTGATAGGAAAAACCAGAACTGGCATCCGGTAGAACTCGAAAGTGGAAAGCTGGCCATTAGAAAGAGGGAGAAATTTTATTTTTTATTGGATTGGTGATGCAGTCACTTCATCTCCAAATGTACTGTTTCATTTGTAAAAGTTATTAGATTTTCAGGCTAGATTCTAGATATTTAACAAATTTCTCATAATATGTTCAAATTTCAAATATCAATGCACGGAGACAGTATATTGGGTGTTCTGTTTTTCTCTTCAGTTCATGTGAATTTACTCTTCTAGTTTCATTTTAAGGCCTTAACGTACGTATGTAGTGTGTCGAAAAGAGAAGTTATGTTGCATATAGTTTTGTCTAAGACTAGTAATTTCAGTGACGTGTGCATCTTTTCTCTGTCTCACCGCAACCATATTGCCTTCCCTATAAATATGAACAAAAGAGAATTGACCTCTCTGGATCAATAATGTCCTTAATCTGCCAAGGACCATGCATTTTGTTGTTGATCAGGTTAACCATCAGTTAGGAGTTACTATATATACCGATGATACAGTTAAGACCCTTGAGCATACGTAACTTCAAAGTTACTATACATATGATGACACGAGTCATGGTTGCTATAGATCCGCTTCTGTTAAGGAGAAACTGTAACTAGTACTTTCGGTCCAAATACTACAAACAAGAGCATGTAGTAGGGATACTGTTATGAATCATTTTAAACATAAAAAAAGATCTTTTCACTTCACCTTGTGTTATGGCAGAGTTATGTGCTTAACCAGTGAAACTTTACTGCCAGGTGTTTTCAGTGGACATTGTGCATTCTGATTGATGTTTGTGTATTACTGTTAAGAAATTCAAACCTCGAGCTCGAGAACGTAGTTTTACTGCTCCTGCAAATACATTGGTGCACTTCCTTCAATACAGGTGTGATAACAGGAATCCAATGGCTCTCAAACACATAATTTACTCCCTGAAATCTATATTATTGAATGACCAATTTAACCCTATTGCTTCCGGGTTAAAGTAGATAATAGATACTCCATCGGTTCCTTGTTAGTTGTCATGTATATTAAGAAAATACTTGTTCAAAAAGAGTTGTCAATTTAAACAATTTACCACCCCAAGTTATGATGAGTGTAAGTCCTAAGTACAGCTTTAGAGCTTGTTGTCTTAGCTCTTTATTTAATGAGTCTGTTGTGTTTCTATTGAAGATTCTGTCAATGGATGGATTTGTCTAGTCCGTCGGGACACAAAAATTTGTCTATGGAATCCATCAATTAGAAAGTACAAGAAATTGACTTATCCTAAAATTACCTTGGGCGAGTATATGGTTTTGGATATGATGTTTATAAGGTAGTGGTTATCTTTAGTATTCACAGACAAAGTTCAGTTCAAATTGAGGTGAAAAAAATCATATTATATATATATAAAAAGAACCCTAGGTCCGCCTACGTGGCGCCACCACAAATCAGGATTCCCTTTTAATTTATTTATTTCCAAAACTAGCATTTCTCTTTCATGAAAAGTTGTGACTTTTATGAAACATTGTAACTTTTATGAAAAATTGTGACTTTTATGAAGAGTTACGACTTTTATGAAAAGTTGTGACTTTTATCAAAAAATATGACTTTTATGAAAGGTTGTGACCTTTCCAAAGGGTTGTAACTTTTTCAAAGAGTTGTGACATTTTTGACGAGACACAATAAACATTTGTACACACTACCCTTTGTTGTCTATAAATAGAGGGATTTCCTCTCATTTTCAAACAACAAAAAATCTGAACTTCTTCTTCTTCTTCTGCACACAGACATAGATAACTACAAAATAAATTAATTGCTCATATTCAATATGAAATATGGACAGATTTTCAAGTTTACTGGAGTTGTAAATATTTTTCTTGAAGTAGTAAATGTGTTTCTCGACACTACGATTGGAATAGAAGTGTAGTTTCAAATTGAACTACATCAGTCTGTTATGTTGATTATAAAAAAACACTCAAACAAACTGAATAGTTTTGTGTAATATTTTTCCCTTTCAAGTATATATAATAAGTTCAATTGTTGTCCAATATGATGCATTCTCCCTTTAATTTTCCATTTTAATAATTAATTATGATACATTTAAATGAGGAATTTTAAAATGATATATGTAAAGCAAAAGGTAGGGCTGAACTTTTTACACGTTAGAATTAGAATATTTGTTCACTTTTTTCAGCCTTTTAAAATTTATTTATCCTTTCACCAACGATTATTCATTTATTAAAAAAATTAATATCTCAGGTTGATGTTCATTTGATTCCCCAAAAAATATCAAATAGTAACACTCCCTTGAAGAAAAATGATAAATTATAAAATCAAATTAAAGAAGATTGATTGAAGGATAAATGATAAGATGTTATATTTTTCTTTACATTATTAATGTTCGTTACTATGTAATCTTGTATGTAAGATAATATAGTGTTTTAGTTTTAATGACTGATAGGTTAAAAGTATTATTTTATAAATTCTCGCGCGAAGCGCGGGTAATTTTACTAGTATATATATAAAAGAGAACCTTAGGCCCGCCTACGTGGCACCACCACAAACCAGGATTCCCTTTTAATTTATTTATTTCCAAAACTATCCTTCCCTTTTCATGAAAAGTTGCGACTTTTACGAAGAGTTGCTACTTTTACGAAGAGTTGCTACTTTTATAAAAAGTTGTGACTTTTATGAAAGGTTGTGAACTTTCCGAAAGGTTGTAACTTTTCCAAAGAGTTGTGACCTTTCCGATAAGGTACAATAAGTATTTGTTCACACTACCCTTTGTTGTCTATAAATAGAGGGATTTCCTCTCATTTTAAAACAACGAAAATTCTGAACTACTTCTTCTTCTTCTTCTTCTGCACAATTAAATATTCATGTACTTTGCTCCTGTTGAGTGGC
The DNA here is from genome assembly GCA_029582245.1 of Solanum etuberosum. Classification (NCBI taxonomy): domain Eukaryota; kingdom Viridiplantae; phylum Streptophyta; class Magnoliopsida; order Solanales; family Solanaceae; genus Solanum; species Solanum etuberosum. Next base: position 6,261 of record JAJONR010008540.1, on the reverse strand, counting down.
TCACTAGCACCGCTATTTTTATATCAATACACTGGTGAATAGAATCGTTCTATCTTGTGAGGATTTATTCCTTTAAACCTCGGGTACTAGAGGGGAATAATTTCATTAAGGGGACATTGTGCATTCAGTGGGCTCGATTTTTTCCTTTCTATTTTCATTCTGTTGTTATAGATCCTGATATATTTTTTACAGTCATTAATTTATGCTTATGTTATTAATTGTTGTTTTTGAGTACATGTTTTGAACTTTGTTGTTTATGTTTCTGCAAAGTTATTGTTATAAGTATTTTTTAGTATAAATTAAATAACACGCGTTAATTGAGTATTCACGCACGTTTTCTCTACTGCAATTGTTGAAGGTACAATTAAAGAATCCCTTAAAGATCTATACTACCATCTCTTGAAGATAAAATTCAAATTTGGTATGCCATTGTAAGGACATAAAGACCTTAAAAACCTTATTGTACCTTGATGTGCGAAGTGAACCAGGAAAAGAAGACAAGAATTAATAACTTTTGACATGGCTTCAAGGATGTTGTGCCGGATGACCTATAGAGGAATATGACTTGACTGGAGCCTCTTTTAATCCCAAAGACATAGATAACTACACAAGTGTTTCTCTAAACTGCGATTGAAATAGAAGTGTAGTTTCAAATTGAACTCCATCACACTGGTACGTTGATTTTAAAAAAAAACACCCAAACAAACTGAATACTTTTGTGTAATATTTTTCTCTTTCAAGTATATATGATAAGTTGAATTGCTGTCCAATATGATACATTCTTCCTTTAATTTTCCATTTTAATAATTTCTTATGATACATTTAAATGTGGAACTTTAAAATGATATATGTAAAGCAAAAGGTAGGGCTGAACTTTCTACACGTTAAAATTAGAATATTTGTTCACTTTTTTAGGTCTTTTAAAATGTATTTATCCCTTCAACAATGATTATTTATTTATTAGAAAATTTAATATCTCAGGTTGATGTATATTTGATTTCCCAAAAATATCAAATAGTAAAACTTCCTGGAAGAAAAATGATAAATTATGAAATTATTAATGTTCGTGACTATGTAATCTTGTATGTAAGATAATATAGTGTTTTAGTTTTAATGACTGATAGATTTTAAGTATTATTAGTATAATCTATAGAGTGATTTGCGAAGAACTGTTGATAATTATCAATGTTTGGTGCCACAATAACAGTCAGGTAAGTTTGTGAATGGAAAACTTCGTTGGACTACTAGTAGGTAGAAGTTTTAAAGCATATGATAATACTAAGTTTTAAAGATTGGTGTATTATGTATAAAGAGAAGTCTAAAAATTACGAAATATTGTGTGCTACACCTTTATTTAGACACATTTATTTTGAATTATTAACTATTTTATATTTTATATAATTTCTAATTATGTAAATTTTATTTCAAAATAATTAAAAATTATATGGGAATTCACTAGCCAACATTATTAGTTTGACTCGAATTAGGAATCAACCGAAATAAATTGATAAAAGGAGTTTTATACGAATAAGGTTTTAGTATATGTACAAAGAGATTCATATAAGTAAAATCAATTCTCAATTTTCATCAACAACCATGGAAAATTCAATTCCTTTTCTGCCAGAAGAACTTGTTACTGAAATCCTTTCGAGGCTTCCGATAAAATCCCTTTTGAAATTCAGGTGCGCTTCAAAATCTTGGCGGGCTTTGATATCTGGCCCTGAATTTGTCAAAACTCATTTCAGCTTAAATGCTAATAACAACGAATACAACCACCATAAGGTTATGATGTTTGAACGTACTGCGTACAACTTTCGAGATTGTGGTGTTGGTTCTTTATTTAATAACTCATTGATCGAGGCAAACAACTTGGATTATCCCAGGCAAGTTCCATGTTGTTTTTATATGGTTGGTTCTGTCAATGGATTGATTTGTCTTGTTAGTTGGGTGAAGGAATTTTTTCTATGGAATCCATCAATTAGAAAGTGTAAGCAGTTGTCTGATCGTAAAACTAAAACTAATTTGGTGTATTCCGTATATGGTTTTGGATATGATGAGTTCCATGATGATTATAAGGTAGTCGTTATTTTTATCATTGGCAGATTTGACTTTTCACTTCAAATTGAGGTAAAAGAATATAGTCTAAAAAGCGATTCTTGGAGAACGGTTGATAATTGTCCAAGTAACGCACCGCTACAGCAGTCAGGTATGTTTCTAAATGGGAAACTTCATTGGGTTAGTATTATTGATCTTAAACGAAGCATCCATTCTTTCGATTTGGCTGATGGGAAATGGGGAGAGATGGAACTACCCTGTTATTGGAAAGGAGGAAGAGGTGCAGTTTTGAGCTTGGGAGTATTTGGAAGTGATCTTTCGGTCTTGTGTGATTGTGACGAAACATATATGTTAGATGTTTGGTTTATGAAGGAGTATGGGGTTAAAGAATCTTGGATGAAGATGTTTACCATCAAGATTCCAGAGGATCAATTGGTGTATGGATTTCTTGGGGAAATACGTTTACACATGGCAAGTGGAAGTGAAATTTTGGTTGTATTTGGATCAAGTTTCATGATATACAATACAAAGGGTGACCCGCTCAGATCTTCAAAGATTATTAACTCTAATAATTGGGACGAGACGAGAATCTACATTGAAAGCCTAGTTTGGCCTTTCTCTACAGTAGAGACTGAGGATGCAACAAAAAGGGGACTGAAAAGCTCTGGTTGTGAAAGAACGAAATAACTTGTAAGAGTACTTTCTTGTCAAGTGTTGTTGAATTATGCTTATTTTATAAACTATGTTGCCTTGTTAGTCTTTTTCCCTTATGCTCTATTTTCAAGTAACAATAATTTTGTCTTCAACTTCATGCTAAATGGCGCTGGAAATTTTTTCTCTTATTTGAGCAGTGTTTTGAGAATATGTTATAGCTCTAGACTTTGTAAAAAACAAAGAAGTGCGATCTAGGATGACTTCATTATTTTTTTTGACTGAAAAAAACTTAACTTGGGAAACCAGAGGAATCTTGTCAATTCTTGTACAAGGATTAAGGTCGGGTAAAGTATCTAGTTTTTGCTTTTCCCTTGCTGCGAATAGCTAAGTGTTCGGTTTCTTGTGGGCTAATTTAGCTCGTAGGATTGTTGTAACGGAAGGTTTCCTTCCCTTGAATGCCTGCTGTGTGTGTAATCAAGCTGAGGTTTATCTGCTAATTACAGATGACGTAAATGCTATTTCTCCCTTTTAATTGTTCATGTTTCCATTTTTTTATGGTTTCTGCAAATTTATTAAACTAATCATCCTTGTAGGGGAGCACGTAATGCGCACCAGAAAGATGCATAACCCCTGTTTCTCCCGTTTTACAAAACGAACCGAGGATACAACAGGAATGAAGGTTGCAGAAGCTCAAATGGACACAATTGTTTAAGTAATGACCTGAAAGAGTTCCACTTTATATATTTTTTGTTTCTTTTGTTAAAAACATGGAATAAAGACATTGCATATTTAATGGACACATTTACACCACATCTGCTTGGAGATCTTGTTTGTCCTTTTACTTCCTACTTATTTCTATGAAAAAGCAACTTTTACGAGAACAATATTTTTAAATTTTGGCATGAGATGAGTTTAACAACTAACGGAGTAAATCCTGGACACCACCATCATTTAAATAAGGGAGGAACATGGTTAGTGTGCATTCATATAGCGGATCTCATCTTGTTTGGGACTGAGGCATAGTAACAGTTGTTATGATATATAGTTTCGAGTTTTTCCTTTGCTGCTAATATCTAACTTTCTGTTTCTGTTCTGAACTTGTTTTGGTGTTTTTCTACTGCTAATCAGTAGTCTGTTGAGTGTTGTCCTTCTCTATATCTACAGAGTTATTGCTTGTCATTTGACATATCAGTGAGGTGCTTTGTGAATTGCTATGTTTAATGTACTATACTTTTGTGAAGTAAAACCTAGCCAACAAGCTGAAATCTATGTTGTTCAGACTCTTTAAAAATGTCATCGCACAAATGTTGGATCTGATGACACGGTGCATACTGTTGTATTTTTGAAGTGTCTGAGCAACATAAACAAACTATCAAGAGGATTGGAACCGTGAAGATTTCAGTAACTAGCCTCTGCTAATACAGAATGAACAAGTAAAGCAAATGCTAGCAATTATTTTTGCTCATCTTTTCCCTTTCAATGTTCATGTTTTCAAAATTTTATGATTCTACAACAACAACATATTTAATGTAATTCCACAAGTGATGTTTGGTGTGGTGGTGCATACGCAGATTTTACCCTAACCTTGGGAAGGATGGAGAAATTTCACGAATAGCCGTTTTTAGAGCCGGTAAGAAAAAAATGCCCCCATTTATACTAAAAAAAACATTGAAAATATTTCCTCTGTCCCTAATTACTTGCCCACTTTTGAATTGGCACACATATTAAGAAAACAATGATTGACATCATGAGTTTACCATTTTACCCCTATTAATTATGAAGTGGTGAATTAAAAATCTAAGATTTTGAAAGATGTTCTACCTTTTTCAAAATTAATTAATTGAGGGTATAATAGGTAAAAAAAAAATTGTCATTTCTTTATTTGTCAAAATGGACAAGTAAAAAGAAAAAATTGAACAAGTAATTAGGGACAGAGATAGTAGATATTTTCAACACAAATAAAATTTGGACAAATATCGTGCACTTTGAAAAAGCACAAAAGCATAATGAGTTGTAGACAAAAACATGATATTTATGTAGGGACAAGGACCATTATTTGCAGATAATATATCAAATAAGAAAAATCTTGCTTAGTTAATTAATCTTTCATGGATAATATATATATATATATATATATATATATATATATATTAGTGGTGGAGCCAAAATTCTACTAAGAGGTGTCAAAATATAAAGAAGTAAAATTGCATAGAAGCAAAGGAGTGTAAATATATAATATATATACATAAGAAAATATTTTTATTCTAGCTACACAGTGTATTTTCCGGCGAAGAATTGTCAGTCGACACCCCTCAACTACATGTGGCTACGTCACTATATATATATAGAGGGAGAAAAACCTAACTATACAATTTAACCACCCAAATTACTCCTATATAATAGTAGTTTGACTTTTCACCAACATAACAATAAAATCTTTACAAAACAGAACAAAATTTTAAAAATTAAAATTAAAAAATACCAAAATATAATAAAGGGATTAAAAAAAATATATTTTTTGTCCCTAAAAATCTCTCTCTTTTTAATCTCCTTCTAAAATATCTCCCCTCAATATTTTTACTCCCTCATCTTTCTTGTCACCCCCCGAGCCTACACCCTGGGCGGGACTGGCACTCGAGAACCATTGCTGGCCCCAAGCGAACCCTTGGCCTGGCTTACTGACTCAGCGGAAGACTTAACTCAATCATAATTATACTTTAAAAGTAAACTGAAAGTTCAAAGATATCTGAGAATGTATTAAAATAACATTCACTGGCCAAAGTGGCAACTCAAGTCTCAACATAATAGAATGAAAATAAAAAGACTATAGAACTACATCTGACTATCTACGAAGCCTCTAACAACTGAGATGGACGCCGGGACAAGACCCACGACATCCTAATGAACTAAACATACTGAAAGCAATAAAAGGGATCCTCCGGAAGCAAGGAGCTCACCAACAACTCTGGAGCTCAACTAGAATCAACGATGCGCTGGGTGCTGATCCTGGTTACCTGTATCTGCATCATAAAAAGATGCAGGCCAAATGGCATCAGTGAATGTACGAGCATGCGAGGAAAATTCTAAAACAAGACGTATTCTTGAAAGGAACTGAAGAACAAACCTGGTCTCGACTCAACTCAACTCATTTCAATATAAAGCAGTATAAACAAGTGCAATATAAAGAAAAGTTTTTTAAAACATGGATAACAACTCTGTGTATTTAAAAATACAATAGTAACTCTGGATGTATGCAAAGATACAATATAAACTCTGGAATGTATATAAAAATATAATATAATACTGCTGTGGGAGTTTCTCTAACCAACAACCATCAAGTAAGAGCTATTGTGATGATACAACGTTTTGCCTCACGCTTCCAGGGACGTCCTATACCTTGCCGAGGGTATAGAACCTGACTACTAAGTGGATCCACTAGTCTATGCTAAAAAGCACTAAGGAATCATCTAAAAAGTATGACCCTTTTCTACCCATGATGGCTACATGGTTTATGAGGGCTGGGAGTTGTCTGAACTCTCCCCCATATCGGTA